>PVJC01011042.1:0-42380 GCA_004026665.1 Murina feae | reverse complement strand
GGATCAGGGAGCAGGAAAAGGCTGGCCTGACCACGAGGCGGGGTTTTCCCTGCTTTCTGGTGGCTGGAGGAAGATGGGCAGTAGGCAAGCTTGGGAGGCAGCACCCAGCCCTGGCCACAGCTCAAAAAAGAGAACAACATGCAGGGGAGGGCAAGAGTCTGAGAGATCAACATAGAGGGGGTGCCTGCTCCAAGCCTCCGCAGTGTGCCTGGTGGCAGGTCCCCAGCAGGTAGACACATACAGGAGGACTGCTCCGAGCCTCAGATGCAGCTGGGGCAGGTCTCTAGTGGCCACACACACACACACACACACACACACACACACACAAAAGGCGCCTGGCAGACTGGGGCCATCATAAGACATCCACTGAGGGGTCCCAGACTGTGAGAGGGCACAGGCCAGGCTGAGGGACTCCCTCCAACCCGAGTGCACAAATTTTTGTGCACTGGGCCCCTAGTAAAGGAATAAAAAGGAAAGGACAGGGGGAATAAATAATAGAAAAGGAAAGAAGACAAGTGAGCATGCTGGGCTACATGATCTCCAAGCTGCCTTAGTCCTGTTGTTCTCTGACTCACCCGATGCTCCCACATTTTCAAGAATCACTTCTGTTCCTGTCTGCATTCCTCTGATGAAAAGATCCATACATATGCCCAGAAAAAGCCCCTGGTTAGCTTTCACTGCCTAGCTCTGAGGAGCACTGGCTCAGAGACAGAAGTTGGGGAGCTGATGTGGGCTGGGAGAGAGGAGACCTGAAGCCGAGATGTTAATCAGGCCCAGAGGTTTGGGCTCCCTACTGCATTGCTTCAGATACACTTCTTCAAGCCAGAAGCCTGCGCACTCACACCCAGGCTGCCCCTGAAAGCTGAGCCCACTCTCGGGAGTTGTTTTTATTTTTTTAGAAAAAAACTGTTCAATGCCAAACTTTCCCTCCTCAAGAACAACACAGGCAGGGATTTTTGATGTGCTTGGCGGATGAAGGCTCTGAAGACTCTGCCATTTCTGGCCATTAGGATCCACAGATAGCATCCACACCTGACTCAGTATGTAAGGTTCAAAATTGCTCTTTCTTTTTTTCTAAATGCCTCCCTCTCTTACCAAGTCTCTGGGCTTCCTGATATTTTGTAAATGGTTTTATTCTACCATTTCACATTCTCACTGTGATGTTGTACACCTCTTAATACCCAGCTCACAAATCCAGGAATTCCACAGGGGCTTGGAGATGTGGCAGACCCAGACTAAACTGAGGATTTCCTTAATGTGCACACACACTGTGCCCTGAGAGCTCTCTGCTGTTCTCCTACACAAGAGGAGCGTTTCTTGAAACTACCTGAGAGTGCAGGATAGTGCACCGAGCATCAGTCTGGGAGTCAAGAGAGGAATTCCCTGGAGTCAGCATCAAATGACCCTCCCTTTGTGTGAGCAAGTGAGTCACCTCCTCTTTTCAGGCCTGTTTTCTCCTCTGGGAAATGAGGGGGATCCTTCACTCACAAAACCTACATTTATCATGTGCCTCCTCTCTGGTGAAGTGGTTCTCTTTGACCACGATCACAACTCAACTAATGGCATGAAAGAAAGACATGTTAGAAAAATTATCTGGCGATCACTAGGGTCTTGGATGTCTATGTCAGTTTTGCCTCTATGAAGGAAATGGATTAGACACATTTTTATCCCTCTGAAAGCTGAAGGCGCAGTTAAGGAGAGCCCCATGTTGAAGGACAGTCAGCAAATGCTTTGATAGCAATTACCCACTTATAGGGACACAGAAGACATGTCCCTAGAGTGTGTCCTAGAAGAGATGACCCCTAAGTTGAATTTTAAAGGTTGAATTCAAGACAAAGAAGGGAAGGAAGGCAGAGGGAAGAATATGGAAAGGATAGAGTTTGGTGGGTTGGAGAATTTCAAGTAATTCCCTGATGATGAATCATTGTGGAGAGAAGGGAAGAGTAAGTAAGACATTGTTAGGTAAATCACATTCCCAGGAGCCTGTGTATGTCAGACTATGGGGTTTAGTTTTTGTTTTGTTTTGTTATCCCCCGCCTCAATTTCAATAAGAAAACATTGAAATGCAGAGGAATAAACTAATCACATTTGTGTTTTAGCAATCTCAATCTGGCTGGATGGGTGGAGAGGAAAAGAAATGAAAGTAAGGAAGATCACTCAAGAAGTAAAGCCAGTCCTGCCAGCATGGCTCAGTGATTGAGCATTGACCTATGAACCAGGAGGTCATGGTTTGATTCCTGATCAGAGCATATGCCCAGGTTGCAGATTGCAGGCTCAATCCCCAGTGGGGGGCATGCAGGAAGCAGGCAATCAATGATTCTCTTTCATCATTGGTGTTTCTATCGCTCTCTCCTTCTCTCTTCTTCTCTGAAGTCAATAAAAACATGTATTTTTTTAAAAAAGAAGCAAAGCCAGAGGTGATGGTGACCCAAGCAGGATCAGGTGTCATGGCAATGAAGAAGAGGGAAGTGAAATCAAAGTATTATAAAGGCCTCAACTAGATGAGCATTTTCCATTTCTGACTTTCTAGGACTCTGCAGCTAAAGAAATCTCTCTGCACGCATTTCACCTCCCATTTTACCCACCCTCCTCCCACCTCCCACACACTCCAAAGTCTGGCTGGCCCCTCCCACTCAAGGCTGGAATAATAGGTGTGGCAGCAGGCCCAGGCGTTCCCGCCATCCTCACCAGCATGTTCTGCTGCCTGAGCAGTTGGCCGCCACCACTAGTGTTAATTGGAGAGACATCTGAAGTGACCAGACTGGTTACGCTGCCGCCATGATAGACACACTCCATCTGCTCTAACAAGTCGCATCTCACTGCACTAGGGCAGCCCGATTTGCTATGCCCAAGACTTGTTAGAAGCGAGATTCAAAGAAGTTAGACTCACAGGCTTTTGAACTGAATACTGCCTCAGAGAATATTGAGTCCTCACCTTTTCGTTGGATGAGGAGGGAAATAAGGCCCGCTCTTGCCCAAGAGTATACTCCTAGCTCATGACCAGGTCTCCTGACCTGAATGTCCCCTGCCCTCTGTATATGGGCGAGGTATGAAGCGAGGAACTGAGCTTCCAAAATCATTAGCCGAGGAACACAATTCCCTGCAGAAATTTGCTCAAACCATCCACTAACCCATACATGACTGAACAACTTTAGGATGGAATGTTGTACAGTGTCAATTTCTTATAAATTTTTAATTTAACTAATTCTGTTTTTTAGCTGTAGGAGACTTTAGAACTAGTCTAGCCCAATGGTCTCCTCTCTAGTATTTGCTCTTTTGTTTTTGTTTTGTTTTAGTAACTAAGCCTTTCTCAGATGATGAAATGGACTTTCAGAAAGGGGAGATCTTGGGCAAGATGACATAGTAAATAAGTGACAAAATATGATTAGAACCATGCTTGGGACCCCAAGCACATATTTCATATCCATTATTTTATTTGATCTTCACAACAACCCCTACTGCCACCCACACCTTGTACCCTCTTGGTAGGGACAGAGAGGAGGGTTCCACAATGAATATATATCTGTTTTATTTCAATGAATACATATCTGTCTTATTTCTAGAGTCTTCCAGAACAGATTCTTTTCATATTAGCTGGTTGTTGTATGGCATTTTTAAATTATTCCCATTCACATATACAGTCCCATGTTCACTGTAAAGAATATTGTGCCTATTTCGCAGAAGACAAAGAGAGATGAATTGCCACACAGTCAATAGCGGGAGGGCCAAGATCCAGATGTCTCCATGTTTCAACCCCATCCAGGGATCCCCAATTCCCGTGTAGTTACTGCTTGTCTGGAAAGTACCCACACTAGTCAGTTGCTTTTGTGGACTGAATGCCAGTGGTAAATAACAGAGAGCCCCTGTTGCTAAGCTGCAGGATTACAAATAACACTGCAACTACCTAAATTGTAGTTCATCAACAAGGGAGATGGAAGTCATTAAAGAGACTAATCTGGGACTTGTGATTAACTGGGAGCAAAAGCCTGTTGAGGAACCAGCAGCAATAGGAGGACCCAGTGAAGAATAATGGGAAAGCTCCCTTCTGAAAGTCAAACACCTTGCAGCCTCATTTGGCCTTCTCTGCTGCCCTACATGCTAAGAAGCTATATACTTCTGGACCAGACCTACTGAAAAAACAAAGGGGAATCTCTGTCCTTGGCCCAAAGGTATTAATGTCAGCTAGGTCTGCAGGGCAGATAAGATTGGATGCCAGGGCTCTAACCAGTTTGGTTCAGTGGATAGAGCATCAGCCTATGGACTGAACGGTCCCGGGTTCGATTCTGGTCAAGGGCATGTACCTTGGTTGTGGGCACATCCCCATTAGGGGGTGTGCAGGAGACAACTGATCGATGTTTCCTTCTCATTGATGTTTCTAACTCTCCATCCTTCTCCTGTCCTCTCTGTAAAAAAATTTAATAAAAATATATTTTAAAAAAAAGATTGGATGCCAGGGACCAAGGAAATGATCCTGGAATACCTTGGTAGTCTGTGAGCCCAGAGCACATCTTCCATCTAAGTGGGAGAGAGGGCTGGCCTGCAAGAGGCTCAGAATTGAGTCAAACCCTATCCCACCAGCATTTTCATAATAGGTAAAATTTGGCTAAAGTGATCCTGAGAGAGAGAGAAAATCAGGAAAAAATGCAGCAATATCAGGTCTATGGTTTTTTATGGAAGAGGGTTTTCAAATGCATTATAATTTAGCATACTTTTGATCGTATAATGATTGAGTCACTTGGTAATGACAGCTGCCTGATTCTTGGAAGCAGCTAATAACTCTCCCAAGATAATAATAATGATAAAAAATAGCACTAATTATTAGTATAAATATTATATTAAATAACTACAGTTACTTTAAGGACAGCTAATAGATATAAACAGTTTTTAGTCTGCTATATTCTTCACTGTTCATATCACATTTGCTTTTCAGAAATCCCACAGGAGGCAGGAATGGCAAGCACACCTATTTTATAGAAGAGAAAACCAAGGCCCAAGACTAGGAGTGGGGCTGTCCAAATTACAGGGTAAACTAGTGGCAGAGCAGCCAGGATTTTTAGGTGTAAGAGTAGGGGGGGGGGTAGTTTATAATTTGCACCTGCAAAGTCCCAGTGAAGTAGGTGCTGGTTTTTCTTGGAAAGAGATGCATGTTGTTCATCCTTCTGGGCAAGGTGACAATGAAAGGCTGCAGTGTTGAATGGGGAGTTAAGACTCCCAAGGATCCAGCTGAGATGTGGAATGTGACAAGAGGGATACTTTAAAAGGGGAGATTCTGATCCTGGGGCCCAGCAGAGTGGACAATAATCACTGATGCCCGGGCCTCCCTTACAAGACAGAAGCCCTAGAACTAATGGAAAGAATTAATAAGTGGCAACATATACACACATCTCTAGCATTGCTCTTTTAATTTTTTTAAAAATTATTTCAGAGAAGGAATCAGAGGAAGAGAGAGAAGGAACATCAATGATGAGGGAGAATTCCCCGCAGACTTTCTACTGGGGATTGAGTCCCTAATCCTGGCATGTGCCCTGAACCAGAATCAAACCTAAACCTCCTGGTTGATAGGTTGACACTCAACCACTGAGCCACATTGGCCAGGCTAGCATTGCTTGTAAAGTTAACACAAATACCTCGCCATGTCCATCCCTTCCCTGTGCCAATGTGAGCTCCTACTTACCCAGGACTTTATCTTTTTCTTCTCTGAATCATTGGCACTGACTTCATTGCCAGCACATAGTCCAATACATGTTGAATTCATGAACACATAAAACAATAGACAAATATCTGAGGAGCCAGTGATTTTGTGATGAGGATACATTGAGTGCAATTTCTACCTGGAATAACTGGCTCCTTCCTGCTCAGAACTTGGTCTTTGGTGTCTTCCCCTACTAGACCACTAACATTTATTCCCCTGGAAAGTTCAGCAAGAACAAAAACAATGTGGAGTCTGAATGACAAAAGCTTAAATAGCAGCACAAGCCCCAAGGTCCCACTGAGAGGTGCTCCCTACTGAATACCACACATATTCCTACATGAGGCCTGGCAGCATTACTAAAGCCAAGAAACCAACCACCTAAAATTATTCCCAGGTACCAGTTTCATCCCACCTGGGGTCGCATGTATAGTAATTCCAATCTAGTTCTGGAACTTCACCCAAAATACCATTTGATTTAAATTAAAAGGCATATTATCCACTGACCTGTGCAAAACCCTGTGTTATGTACCCAGGTGATAAGTCAACCTGATTGGCTTTTGCTTTCAAGGAGTTGATGATGGTATGAAAAACAAGACAGTAGCAGGCAAAAATCATTAAATGCTAAATAGAGTATACAAGTTACTCTTTCAACTTTAACAAATTTAGTGGCTTAAAATGACACAAACTTATTATCATACAGCCCCCAGAGGACAGAAGTTTAAAATAGATTCACAGGGTTCCTTCTCAAGGTCTAGAAGAGAATCTCTTTCCTCACCTTTTCCAGCCTCTGGAAGCCATCTTGGCAGCTGGTCTCTGTCTTTAAAGCCAGCTGTATAGCATCTTCTCTCCTTTCCAACCTCCTGCCTCCCTTTTATAAGGACCCTTGTGATTACATTGGGATCACCCAGATAACCTGGAAAATATTCCCATTTCGAGATCTGCATAGTTTCTTTTGCCATGTAAGGTAACATGGTCACAGGGGATTACAGCATGAGCATCGTTGGGGCCACTATTTTGTTGACTACATGAAGGAACAGTTAGATGCTTCAGGTGTACAAAGAAGCCATGGTGAATTTCAAGAGGATTAGGAAGTATGTTTCAAGGAAGCAGCATTTGGATTGATCTAGGAGAATAGGTAGGATTTTATAGGCCAAGTAGACAGAAAAAGGTGACAAATAATCTGGTGAGAGTGGAATATAAGATACATGTGGGAGGGAGACTAACAAAATTGTCTAGGCCAAATTGAGTTGGACTATGAATGCCACCTGAAACCATGTGTGTTCCTTATGCAAAGAGAGACCTCAAACATTTCTGAGAGATGTTTTGTCATTCTGAAAGATCATTCTAGCAATAGCATGAGGGCTGCACAAGACAGACAGCAGGCTAAAGGCAAGATGACCAATTTGAAGTTGTTACAGTAACCAAACCAATGGATGATGACCATAACTATTAGTCACAGGGCTGGAAAAGGGGAAGATTCAGAGACACTAAATAAGTACATTTGTCAGGATTTGGTAAGGAATTATATATAGAAGGTGAGAAACTTGGAAGAGACAGAACTAAAAATGTAGTAACTTAAATTGATACCCTTGTAACCATTGTTAGTTAGGTGAACCATTAGCCAAAATGTAAAGGAGCAGGTGAGGGGAAGGAAGAGGATGAGTTCAGTTTAGGATAGACTGTTGAATCAAAGTGCCTGTGGGCTTCCAGGTGGAGGTGCCAGCAGGTACGTGGAGCTTCAGAAGGGGATCTTAAATGAGAGATCATCTGGCGGCCACCCATTTGTCATAGTTCACATACGTTTTTTAAAATGAGTCACTGGAAATTGTCATCACATGGCAGAAATTTCAGTTCTTAAAATTGCAGAAGGCATGACAAGAAGACCCACCACTAGCCTCAGGCTAGTGATTTCCAGACATGACATTTCAACATGACACAATGAAGGAGTTATTATGGGTGCTGTCTTCAGGGAAACAGACTAGTGCCCCTGTGCTCCTATAATCAAAGGTAGCCTATGTGGGGCTCAGGCCTGTGAGCCAAGGCAGAGAAGTATGGGTAAGAAGACAGAGCTCTTTATGAAGTGGTCTGACTCCCCTCCATATACATGAACACGTTCTTACCAAACTCTCCCTCCACTTCTCTGCTTCTATAACTTATTATCACTTCTGATAGATTTCTCTTTCTTCCTTTCCATCAAGGCTCAGCTTAAATGCTACCTCCTCTGGGAAGCTTTCTGTGCTTCATATTAAGGGGAGTAATGCTCTCCTTCTATCATTGATTGTATTTCTTTTATGATTCTCTGCTTATATTATCTATTACTTTATATTATAATCTGTGTATTTAAGACTTTTCTTCACCCACTTTCTTGAAAGTGCAGATTCTGCCTGATATGTTTCTGTGAGTATGCTAGCACCTTACATAATGCCTTGCACTCTGTCAGTGCTCCATAAGTGCAGGATGAATGGATAAAAATGGTCATTTGTGCACTTGCATTATTCCCTTTTCTCTCTCCTACTCTTTAATCAATAGACCTTGTGTGACCTTCTTGTGGGCAAGGGCCAATTCTTACTAAACTTCCAAACCTCCACTTTCATTTGACTGGAGCTCTGTCAATAATTATTGGCTTCAGTTGTCTGATGACATGTGACTTTCAGCAGAGAGACTTCGAATAATGAGGTCTGGGATATGACTGTGTTGAATCAGTATGCCATGAGAGCTTAAGGATGGTTTAACCTTTGCCTAGGCTTGATGGAAGTAAGGCATATTGGACCTGGAATAGAAGAGTATCTGGGCCAGAAGCATGTAGATTTGGTTAAATAGGCAGACATATGGAGTCAAGATTCAAAAGGAAAATTAGAAGGGATCTGTGAGTACAGAAAGGAAACCTCAAGACCTGGATACTTGGCCAGGGTTGATTTCTGATTAGCTCTGTGATCTTGAGCAAAATTTCCATGACTTGCTTCTTCACATCATTTAAGTTTCTACTTACATAACATTTTCTCATAGAGGCCTTCACTGACCATTCAAGCTATAAAAGCAACCCCCCCACAACACACACACATACACATGTGCACACACACATTACCTTAGTTTTGATTTGTTATAATACCACTAGAGTACATGAAATTATTTGTGTATTTGTTATGTGCTTACTTCCTGCTTCTCCTTCTAGAATACAAGCAGGTTGAAGGCAGGAATTCTGCCTGTCTGGTTCATATAAGTAGCCCCATATTTAGTGTTTATATTATAGGAACTCAATATTTGTTGAGCATTTGGCTATCTATAAGATAAAGAAAGGTTTGAGAGTAAAAATAGATAATTTCTAAGAAAGTTCTGTCTCTCCTAACTATTATCTTATTTTACAAGTGAGAAACTCAAAGCTCAGAGAGGTACAATGATTTGCCCAGAGTCATGGAGCTTGGCTGTGGCAGAAATTCCAGATCTCTTGATCCCAAGTCCTCTACTTTCCCATGAGAACTCCTTACATCTTAATTAACCTGTAAAATAAATTTCTATACTGTATGAAAATCAGTTGTTTGTAAGACAAATTCTGTAGTCTGCAGTTACTGACTCTTCCATGCTGGCCATACACAGGTGGGCTCACTGAGCCAATCAATTCTTCTATTTGCCAATGCAAGATCAGTTTAATTGTGCCAAAACACTGGGGTGTGAATCCCAGGGAGAAAGAGACTGTGACCACAGAAAGTAGAATGGTACATAATCACCTACTTTTACCTTTTGATAAAAAAATGGAGAAACTGAGGCCAAAACAGGAAGTGACTTCCCAGTTCTCTTAAATTTGGATCTTTAACTCATTGTATCTTGACTGCTCAGTGTCTCATGAAGACACAGAGGCAATAAAAACTGTATTTTATGCTTTAGCAAGTGGTGAACCTGGTCAGCATTTGCCCCAACCTGATGGGGAAAGTCTGACTTGATGAGGCAACAAGAAACAAGAAACTCTTCTCTCAGGAAGTTGAGAAGGATAGACCTAGATCCCTCAGAGCAAATCCCACAGCAAAGGTGCTCTCAGAGTCCAGGGAATTGTAACATCTGTGCCTTGAGAAGTGTGTCAGCCTGATTATAGCCGCACACTTTCTTTACCTGAGCAGGTGGGCAGGAAATAGGCCAGGCCCATCCTTAATCTGAGTGGTGCCCCCAGAGGAGGGCCCGCCCCAACAGCCTCAGATTTAGACAACCTCCAGGGGACACAAGGTACAGGATTTGATTTTCCCTAAACTCACTGAAAAAGACAAGCTCAAGTTCACCATTTTCTCCTCAGTAGAGTGTGGGAATTAAAAGTGATTTCATCTGTGATAGACAAGCACACAGTGGAACCTTACTAGTATTATGTTATCTTTACTTCTAAAGAAATGGACCACTTTATCAACAAACAAGGCAAGAAAATTGTATTTTCTTATTTTTGGCGTTAAACAGTATTTTTCTCAGTGCTTCAAGTACAGTATAGCCAATCAGCATTTTCTAGTTTATCAAATGTTTTCATAATAATCATATGACTTTACCCTGCTAATAACTCTGTGACGGAGGCAAACCAGGTACTCATTCATTCACCAGGGCATTACCAGACAATTATGAAAACTTTACTCTGTTCCAGAAGCTATGCTAGATGCAGGGAACACATGTGCAAAATGTGACAGAAGGGGAAACTGAGGCTCAGGGAGATGAGGTGACTTTGCCAAAGAGAACAGAGCTATTCAGTGGAGGAACTAGAACTCACACCCAGTTCTACCAGGTGGCTTGAGGCCCTTTCCTTGTCTCCACAACCTCACTGCCCATTTCTGCACAAAGAAATTGAAAGTGAGTATCCTCCCTTTCCTGTCACTCTCTCCATCTTCTTTTCTTCTCCTGATTTACATATTGCTAAATGATGAAATTATACAGTACATAATTCCACAGCAACTCTGCTGCTTTAAAAGAAATGGGAATAGAGTAATTAGGCAGAAAGTATTCTCAATTAGGCAGTGGATTCTGTTTCTAAAGCAGTAAATGGGGAAGAGATATTTTTTAACTGTCTCTTGAATATATTGCCACAAAATGATTGCCACCTCGGAGAGCAGCAGAACAGTTCTGAACTGGAATCTTCTTAGATGGCTTCCAAGCAGTATTTTGTATCCCAGTTTCTTGCTTAGTTCTAGATTTTCAGGTTTCATAGGTAACCTCATGCTTTAGGATCTCTGGCACCAAGATAGGAAGTCAAGATCACCACTTAATTCTTGATGTCTTCTCTAGTTTTCTTTGTTTACTTTAAGGTGGGAAATGTGAAAAGGAACATCCAGAAGTCTTGCCAGGATACTTTAAGCTGGGCAACAGCAGAAAATTATGGAAAGTACTGGGCTTTCCAGGGCTGGTTCTGAATTCCTAACAAGCTACCTTCAAGTGGGACGGGAGAGGATCTGTAGAATTCCACTTCTCTGGGCTTTAGAGAGCTAATGAACATTGGGTAATTCCAACCACATACAATAATAGTGAGGATGGTGGGAGGTAATGAGAGATGCTAGAAACAGTACAAGCGACACAGAAAGTTCATTCCCTTCCCTAGAAATGAATGTTCACTATGTTCAAACTAAGGAAGGGTATCCATTGGGAGAAGGGGGCAAATTGTTGAACTGACTTCTTTTCTGTGGCATCAGAGGATGTAACTGGAATCAAGTCAATTAGAGCTCAACATAAGAAATGACTTTTACAGAGTTGTTCAAGAGTAAAACTCATAAGAGGGTGAGTTTCTCATCACTGGAAATAATCAAGAAATGGCTCAACAATTATTTAGAAGTGGATTCCAGTTGCTGGTAAAAGTTGAACAATTTGACCTCTTAGGTCTTTTCCAAAGCTGAATTCCATCATTCCAACTGTGGTCACTTTTCTTTTGTACCAAGAGGAAAAGACCAACACCTGGCACATTTGCAAGGATTCATATCTACTCTAAGGAGAATGAACCCAGCTGTACTAACTTTTACAATCTTGGCCTTCCTTCTGTAGCATTACTACTATGCATTGGGTTAACACAAATGGCACCTCATTCTGTCCCTGGGCCATAATTTCCAGGAGATTGTTAAAAGGAACCACAAGTCAAATTTAGAATGAAGGGAAAGGAGTGGTCCTCATGGCCTCCTGTGTCTTTTCATGCAAAATAAAATCTGAAGGGCCCCGTATAAGTATCCACAGTGGAATACTGGCTTTACTGATACTTTACTTACTTGGTTGTTTCTTGGAAGACAAATCATTTCTCAGGTGTGGACAACAATTTGGAGGCTACTACTCATCTTCACAAACACTGCTCTTCTGGGTTAGAATGTGTCTTTGCCACAGTCTAAAATCTCCCAAGTGTCTTTAATGGATAACCCTCACAAAGCTAAATGGATTGTATGCCAGACTTTGAGTGAAATAGAAAGCATAACCAACCCTCTGAAGTCGACACATCTTAATATTTGCATGAAAAGCAGAACTTTTCCTTTGAGTTTCTTGGCAAGGTTCAGTCAGATTTAAGCACATGATAGGAGAAACACCGACAAGAATAATCCTTCATGTGGGCTGTTATTTCAAAACTATGTTAATTAAAAATGTATGAATACCCCCACTTTATGGTTGGTTACAAGACTTCCCGGGAAGGGATTATAGAATCCCTTCCTATGTAAGAACCAAGAGAATCTATGTCAGGGGTGGGGAATGTCCAGTCCTCGGGCCACATAAGGCCCACAAAATCATTTGGTCTTGCCCTGTCAAGTCAGTAAGGGAGAGTTAATCAAATGTTTGACCAAATATAGCAGGATAATTTTTAAGTTGATAATGTTGTATGGCCCATGAATAATGTTATAAATATCCAAATAGCCCTTGGCAAAAAAAAGCTTCCCCAGCCCTGATCTATGGTTTTAATTCAAGTAGTTTAGAGAAATTAGCAATGTGTCTTTTATGGTGAAGTCTTATGTAAAGCCCACTCTATGTAAAAAGACTTAGATGTAGAGTTACTCTGGTGCCCATAAGTAAGAGACCAGATATTCGCAGTGAAGGAAGCTGAGTTAGTAAGTGACTCACTTGAAATCATACAATGACAGGATCAAAACTGTGACCTTTGCCTTCTTTGCTGGGGATGCATGAAGGAACTGGTGAAAGAGAAAACAAAGAGGGAAAACCCAGTCCTTAGACTCTGTGGAAGCACCTGGCTCTCCAAGTGTGAGAACATATCACAGACTTCAAAATCGTGGGCCCAGCATTCAAACATCTGCGTAGGAAGGAATGCAGAATGGAGCCTCAATCACCAGATTTTAAATGTTAACTTGTCTGTACTGTTGAGAAGATCTTGACAGCCAGGGAAGAGCACCTCCCACAGGAAGGGAAGCAGCAACACCCCTAATACCAGTCAATCAACACATGTTCTTTAAGCACCTTCTCTAACAGCAGTAATGATACCTTATGTTTGCATTGATCTGTAGTTTTCAAAGGACTTTCACATTCACTGTTTGGTTTGATCTTCACAACAATCCTGTAAATTAGTGGGGACTGGTGTCATTATCCTCATTTTACAGGAGAAGAAACTGAAGCTTGGAGAGGCTAAGTGATGCGACTGGGCAAAGTTAACAAACAGCGGCTCTTGAGTGATAACTCAGCTCTTAAACTCCCTGTGCAGTTCTCTTTCAACACCATAGTCTCCTGCTGTTTTGGGTGGTATTCTGGAAACAGAAGGGAAGATGTTAAAAATTGTTTTAAACAAGAGCAGAGAATATCTCTGATATACTGGGAAGGTTTACACCACGCTTCATTTCTCCAAACCAGCGGCTGATATTGTTTAAAGGGTATTCATACCACCAAACACATGGCTATCCTGAAAGTCATTTCTCCCCTCTTTTTTTTAAATGTTATTAAAAGGAGAATAGTGGAAAGATGTCTGGCAGGGGCACTTGACAGCAGGGATTCTGTGAGGTTCATCAATTTTTAAAATTTATGAGTTTTAGTCACATCCTTCCAAAAGGGAATAGAAGATGACATGTCTGATCTTCCTAAGAGATCATCCAAAAGAGACATGATTCTTGGTCCAGTTGGAGGATACACACTATGCAATCCAGAAACAATTAGGGAAGACATAGATGAAAATATGCAAATATATATATTTGCATATTTCACATGTGGGCAAAGCACATTACTCTTAAATGAAAGTAATGTCTTAGAGTTTTGAACAAAGTAATTAATTCAGTGTTTATGTGTCAGTATTATAGATTTTTGTAATGTTATACATAATTTATTACTAGTAATTAAATTCTAGGTACTATATGGAAGGTTTTGAAGGCTTTAATAATGATAACAAATCCCATATTTTCCTTATACCACACTAGCCTGGCATGTCTGGGAGAGAAATGGCTGGAATTCAGATGTCAGAGGAGCACAAGTCAACTCCAGAAAGATCTGAAATAAAGAGGGAAATGCCAAAACAGGAAATTGGATGCAATATTGGAAGCAGATGGATAAGTAGGACCACACATTAGGCAAAATCACCAAATGATGTGCATTTGAGTGGAAATCAAACCAAGCCAGGAGGAAAGAGAGTATTCACAAGCATCAAAGATATACAATACAGGTAGACACATGGAGGAAGTTGAACCAACATAGCCAATAAAACGGAAGGGGTAGCTCAGATCTCTGCTGGGCCTGACTACCCTGCAGGGCTCTTTGCTGGATTGAATGTGTGATTCCAATTTGACAATGCTCCAATTTGGGGGGCAACTCTGAGTAACTTGATTAAGGTCATATTGAAAAAGATTTAGGGCTATACATTGGGCCTTGGACTCCACAGATTGTCCCTGTTGTCTGAGGACTCCCAACTTTGCAGAAGACAAGGCACAGAGAGCTCACTCTGATCTAGGATGTGGTGGGGAAGACTAAACCAAGCCATTTGGTGTGTTGTAGCATTCCCAGCTCTGGTTTAACACAAGCTATGTGTTTCCGCTCACAAACTGGCACTGAGAGCTCATTTACATTTAAATAAGAGGCTTGTTAATGGCAGCAGGAGGACGCTGTCAATGCCAAGCCTGGCTCAGAATTCCTGCCAAGGAGTTTCTAAGAGCATCGTTCTAGGAAACTCCCCCAGAAGAGAAGCAAGCATGCCTTCTCATTAAGACAATTCCACCACAGTGACATTTGCCTCAGAGTGGCAAGCCTTTGGCTGGGCTGGAAGAAAGTTGTGGAATCTTAGAAAGTTATCTGTTGCCAACACAGTGTTTAGTTTGATTTGGCTCCACACACACTCAGAGACCACCTGGCACATGTCGGGTGACCTGGTCAGAAAGACAGCAGGCTCATTTCTGATCTCTGGGCCCGTCAGTTATTTGGGGAGGACTGGGTGTTATTAAGAAGCACATTCAGAAGACCATCTTACAACGTAAAGAAAGGGAGGGCTTACTCTATTGCCAGGCAACTCTTAACACTTTGTAATCGGGCATTTTCCCTCCAAATCACGTGCTTCACTGTGTGGTAGTGTTCGAAACATTTTCCTTTGTGCAGGGGTACATTACAAAAATTGTACATGTACCGTGTTTCACTGCATAGTTTATGAGCGGCACACACACGACAACGATGTAAAACATTTTTATTTTTGCCGGTTCCAACTAGAGGTTCCAATGTATGTTTCCTCATATCCATTGACAGTCTCCCTGGTGGATTCAATTTTACTCGTTTCCCACAAAAAATTAATATTAGAAGGCTCTTTCTGGCATTAACAGGAAATATATTTTTTGGTTGCAAGGATGGTATACTCAAATGCCTACAGATCCTAAGAGGAATGGGGCAGGCAGTTTATAAACTTTTCAAAGCTGTTGGGATTCTAGTAACCTAGAGTATACCTATTTAGTCTAATGAAGAATGCACTATTAGCAAGAACTGACCTTGGGTTTTATGAATATGGATCTAGTCCCATGTAGCTTAAAGACTAATGGGGAAGTTAAACAATTAGCCAAGAATTACAACACAGTTAATAGGTATGATCACAGGAAATAGAAAGTGCTGTGAGAGCTCATGGGGATGATAGGCATACATAGCTTAAATGTCACAAAGAGGTCGATGTTTAAATTCAAACAAAAGGTTGAAAAGTTGCCCTGCAAAGGTGGGTGGGAGAGAGGGGAAAAAGAGGTGCAAAGGCTCTGGGAGGGAAGAGAGAGAGAGAGAGAGAGAGAGAGAGAGAGAGAGAGAGAGAGAGAGAGAGAGGGAGAGAGAGGAAGAGGGAGAGGGAGAGGGAGTGGGAGAGAGACAGAGAGAGGGAGAGAGAGAAGTCTTGAGAAGCTGAGACTTAAAAACTCAAGGTAGGGACTAGTTTGTGAAGGACTTTCCAAGTCACTGAAACAGTCTAAGAGCAAGAGAAATTAATGGATCAGGCTTGATGCTGGCTATGTCTTCTAAAAGTTAAATCCCTCCAATTCTGATAAAGGAGGCAGCACTGTAGATAAAGAAGAGCTTCGGACTTGGAATCAGAAAGCTGTGGGTTCTGGTTTTAGCTTCATTACTCTCTGGACATGGGCACATCTCATTTACCTCTCCTGTAAAATGGGAAGAACATATTCCAGTATTGCTGAAATAGTGGAGAAATAGTAACTGTCATATTCTGCTGGTAGTATGTTAAAATGGCAAATTATTATTAAAACCTTGGCAGGGCTATTTGACAATATGTATTAGAAGCCTTAAGACTATGCATTCTCTTGGAGCCAGCAATTCCATTTCTAGTATTTAGCCTAATGAAAAAAAAATAAATATTGTTTGTAAATGTTTAACTACAATGGTGTTCTATGTAGCATTGTTTGTAAGAGGAGAAAAAAAAAACCTATTACACATGTAATTTAAGTCTGCTGACTGTATTTCTTAAGTCCTTCATCTTACTCAGGTCATTCTGACCTGTAATATTTAAACAAGGCTGTCTCAGGTTCTCATCTCACTTGCAGGCAAAACGCTGTAGCTCCAATCCCAGTACCTCTGGTGGTTCTTGTTTGTCATAATTGCCTCTGCCTCCCAAATTGGCTTAAATGTCCATCTCCACTCTGTATTTGCACCTGTACCTGCTGCTCCTTTTTTGCAATGGACCACTGCATAACAGTCCTTCACTCCCCCAGTGCTGTGGCCACAGGCAGTGAGTATGGTCCAATTTTACTAAGAGTTTGACAGTCAAGGGTTGATAGTCAACAGACAACTATTTTTCCCAACCCCATTCTAAGCCTCCTTCCACCTACAATCCTTTTTGTGTTCCAGGATCCCTCATTCTTGGCCTCTTTGGCTAACCACCTCTAAGCTATTTCTCTTCTTTATAGTTTTCAAATT
Organism: Murina feae; assembly: GCA_004026665.1. Taxonomy (NCBI): domain Eukaryota; kingdom Metazoa; phylum Chordata; class Mammalia; order Chiroptera; family Vespertilionidae; genus Murina; species Murina feae. The sequence goes on along the minus strand of PVJC01011042.1, from coordinate 25,378 downwards.
CATCTGACTGCCTACTCCTCAATTCTATGTTATCCTAACCAGAGACTCATGAATACAGTCTATTTGGTATCTTACCATGAACAGCGCAGAAGAGTATTATTAAGGTTTCTCTCCTTTTTTCGCTCCCCCAATGGTCTCCTTAAGCAGAAGGATGCAGCATGAGCATTTATTTGCCCATGTATATGCATCATGCCAGTCTCTTTCCATTTTAGAAGGCTAAAGAGTCACAATAATTTTGTTTTAATATTCTTTCTACACTTGTAAATAATCTCTGTCACAAAATTGGGAATGAAATAAACCATGGTGCAGCCATGCAGCAGAGCACAATTGAGAGGTTAAATTGATGTAGAATAGGTATCAACATGGGAAAATGTTAAGAATCTATAGTTAAGTAAAAAATGAAAATACAAACCATTATATATACTTAGAGCTCTATTTTAAAATATGATTTTACTTGTATGTATGAATAAAGACTGGAAAATGGCTTCAACTAGTTGTCTCTAGAGCAGTGGTTCTCACTGGGAGTGATTTTGATCCCAGGGGACATATAGCAGTATCTGGTCACACTTTTTGTTGCTCCAAATGTGGGGACCGTGTGCTAATGGCATCTGATGAGTAGAGGCCAGAGATGATTCTAAACTTCCTGCAATGCACAGGACAGTCCTCACAACAAAAGATTCTCCAGCTCAAAATGTCATAATGCTGAGATTGGTAAATTCTTTTCTAGGTGATGGGCTTTGGATACTAAAACTTTTCTTTTGCTTGTTCATATTTTCTACTTTTTCTACAATGAGCATGCAGTTCATGTGTAGTTAGTTATTTTTAAAAACACATTAAGTGAAGATTTCTAAAAACAATCTGGAGCAAATGCCTATATATTTGCTATGAGATAACTTAGGTGAAAATACTTAGCACAGTGCCTCAGATTTCCTTACCACCAACCTGCCTTTCTCTAACCCCACTCATTTAAGTTGGGATGAAGAGCAGGAGACCCAATGCTCCAGAAATAGTAGGTGACTCTCTCCCTAGTTGGTTGTGCTTCTAGGCATCTCTACATGACCCCAACCAAGTATCTCATAGTCGTTCCTGTGAACTTGCTGTATAACTTTGTCACGTATGTGGTCTCCTAAGGCATCTTGATAGAAGCAGAAGTGGGGCAGGATCTGGCTAGAAGAGACAGGGTGTCTTCTGCACACTCAGAGCTCCAGCTGCTGATCCTACATTCATGGAGTCATGTCTTGGGGATGGTATTGCCTTGGATAACCTTTACCAGGGAATGGTTCCTGTGGTAATCAAAGAGTGTTCTCTTGGAAGTTTAATCGCTTGAAGAAGTGGTTTATTACCCCACAGACTCCTGTGCTGTGAACATCAGACCTAATTAGTAATTGAAATAGTGATGATTTAGCACAGCCTCTGCATTTGATGGCTGTGGTTTCTGGGCCACCAATAGCAGTTGAAAAGGAAAAGGCAATCATTTCTGCTATATAATGAATCCTTCTTCCCAATTCCCAGGGACCTGAAAGGCCTTGCGGGGGCTGGCTTTTCCTTTGACCCTAAATCTGGTGGAAACTCAAAGGTTATAGAAATGACTCACACCCTGAGAAAAGTAAATTGTGCAATTGTAAGAGGCTTTGGTTGATATATGCAGGGGCACCGTGCCTTGTCGTGAATGCATCTAGCTTTGTGCAATGAAAGAGGCAAAAATGCAGGGAAGAGGAGATTCTCCTGTTTGCTCAGGAATAGCAGGCTTTCTGTGAATGTAGCATGGGACAGTAATACCTCTGCCACCTGATTGGTTAGAGGAGAAGAGAAGCTGAGGCTGCTGTTTAGAACCAAACCTAAAGATGGAAACGAATTGGGACCACAGCTGGGATGAGTTGGTGAAGCAAGGGCTGACGTTTTCCCAGGTTTTGGGGAAAAAAAAAAAGCAGAGGAGATATTGGGACAGAAAGACCTGAATTAGACAACTGGAGCTCTCCATCATCTGTTACTGATGTGGGAGAAGGGGCCTTTGATTTTCCAAAGGCGCATTTGATAGGAGTCCTTTCTTTGTGTTCTGTCTTTGAAGACATTCCCCGAGCTTTGGTTGTGCTCATTTCTCCATTTGCTTTCTTAGAGAAGTCATTACCAATCTGTCTCTAGAGATCCTGTCCACATGGAACAGGCTCTGAGTCTCTTTCCATCTCTGCAAACACCACTTGTTTCCCAGACAGCAGAACTAAAAGGAATAGTCTGCAGGGAGGCAGAAGAAACTGCTGGCAACCTAAAGGTGTGAGGACTTGTTTTGGAGAAAACAGACTTCCCTGAGAAAGAGAGTGTTTACTGTAGCCTGACTGGTTTGGAGGGGATGTCATGGTGACCTAGCAAATCTCAGGATGGGCAGGGAAATTGCTGTCTCATTAGATGAGATCCTCCCCAACACCAACCAAGTTGGATATTCTTTGTTAGTTTCATGAATAAGCCCGGACAATAAAAACGAAACAACAAAACCAAGAACAAAAAGCCTTGCTAAACTTAAGGGAAGTCTTGTCCCTATTTCATTTTTTCCCTCTCTCAAGTAGTTACGATGTGCAGGAAGTCATTCTGTCCAGACAGAGAAATGTAACAACAGCCTGGAACTTTTCCATTCTACTGAGTTAAAAAAAAAAAAAAAAGAAAGAAAAGTGCTAGAGGAAGTAATATTAGTCAGTACTTACTCACACTTGAAAACAATGGGATAGTTTAGGTTGGCTTGACATCACACATCTGCATCTGGTTATGGCTAAGATGAAGCCCTTTCAGTTGGCAAATTTTGTCCTGTCTTTGAAGGCCTCCTTCACCCTTACATTACAGTAAAGAATACAAAACAGTTCTTCGCAGCCCTTTGAAGGGACACAGTGTTGCATACAAACTTAGAAAGACTTGGGAAGGGGAAAAAGTGGAGTGGAAAATATCTCCATGGGTAAGAGTGGATAAGTCCATTCTGGTCAATCTTCCTCTACTGGATGAGTGTAATTGCCTTCCTCCTCCTTGGCAGCCACACCTTTTAGCCTCCATTTCCTTTAGGGATAATTCTAGAAAGAGATCTAGTCTTAACCCTTACCATCCCACACAGTAACTCTCATTCACTCATTTCATCCTCCACTTATTACAGTTATTTGAGGCCTGTTACATATTGGCTCCATGCATACAGAGGTAAGGAACACATAATATCCAACCTTCAGAGTTTAATTCAGATGGAAGTTTGACTACAAGAAAAGTACATTTTAGTTTAATACAATAAGTATCTTAGCATGTATCTGCTCAAAGTTTTATGGGCTTACATATAAGAGTCACAAAGAACATTCTGGAAGTCAAGAGAAGAAATTTTCCTCGAGGAGGTTACATGGAGGCTGGGCATTGGAACATGAGCAGTGTCAAAGGTAAACAAAGCCAGACATTAGTTAAAGTGGATAAACATTTTATACTGTAACTACTGACAGAAGGGAAAGATCTGAGCTCTGTTTCTACTTATGCAGGGGTGATTGGGCCTTTTAAAGAAAGAATGAAGTAACAGGGAGAGGGAGTTGATAGGGCTCAACTAGAGTAAGGGAAGTGAAAAATTACAAAGAGGGAGTAAAAGGTTGATCAATGAATGTGATTATTCCAGCTGTGTCTGCTAGCTGTCAGTCATGAAGTTAGGATTCTGTCCTTCCACATCCACAGAGACTGGGCCACAGAGGCCTAGTCATTCCTGATGATGACATTTCAAAGGAATGGCTTTCAGGTCCTTGAGAAGACTTTCCTAGCCTGTAGGACACACACACACACACACACACACACACACACACACACACACACATACATACATACTAGGGGCCCAGTGCATAAAAATTTGTGCACTCGGGAGGTCCCTCAGCCCGGCCTGTGCCCTCTTGCAGTCTGGGACCCCTCTGGGGATGTCAACCTACTGGTGTGCCTGGTCAGCCTGGGTGAGGGGCTGATGGCTTTTTGCAGGCTGGCCAAGCCCCCCAGTGTGGACCCTCACCCCACTGGGGTGTGGACAGCCTGGGTGATGGGCTGAGGGCCATTTTCAGGCTGCTCACAGCCCCTTTAAGTTTTGGGTCCCTACTGGGGTACCTGGCCAGCCTGGGTGACAGGCTGATGCCTGTTTGCAGGCTGGCCAAGCCCCCCAGTGGGACCCTCAGTCCATTGGGGTGTGGCCAGCCTGGGTGATGGGCTGAGGGGCGTTTTCAGGCTTCAGGCTGCCCACAGCTCCCATTGACCCAATGTCCCAGCAAGGCTGGCTGGAAGCAGGTTTCTGGGGTTTATTTATCTTCTATAATTGATACTGTTCCTTTAAGCTGAGGCCTAGGCAGGTAACAAAGCCTCCAGTTGGCTTCAGCTCCCTGGCTTTTATAATTAAAAAAATGTTACCTTAGTAGACTCTAAGAATGTTGCCTTAGTAGACTCTAGGCAGGCAGTTTCCTCCATTGCTGGTGCAAAGGAAACCTGCTGTTTGCTTCAGCTTCGAGGCTTCTATAATTGCAACAATGTTGTAACTATATTGTTGCCTTGAGCACAGAGATGCCCAGCCAGCCGGCAGACAGCTTACTCCTGGTGCAATGGAAGCCACCTGTTTACTCTAGCTCTGTGACTGCCAGCCTCCATCTTGGCTGAGTTAATGTTCACACAGCTGCTCTGATTGGCTGGTGGGCATGGCTTAGGTATCCCGTAGAAATGGTTAATTTCAATATTACTCTTTTATTAAAAAAAAAAAAAATATATATATATATATATATATATATATATATATATATATATATATATTACTATAGCTCAAAGGAACAGAAGTTGGTTTTACAATTCTAAGACCTTCTTAGTTAAAAGCTTAAAGGAAGGCTTTCAGGGGCCTATCATCAGGTTGTGGCCAGAATAAAAAATTCTTTGACAGCCTTGAGCTGTTTTAGACAGGAACTGAAAGGTGGCCTGGGTCCCAGAGATGTGATCTTAGACTCCTAGTAGCCATGAGTAGGCTTGGCTAAGTCTCTTCCTAATGCAGGGGTTTGGATGGAATTAACAGCCAGAGTGCTTTTGTAGGGCTCAGTGGGTGCCAGACAGGAAGGGGAAGGGGCAGTTTAAATACAAGGAAGTGAGGACAAAAGCAGGAGAAGTGAGAAGTCATAGTCTGTTTGGCAAAGCTGCATGGTATAATGGCAGGATGTTGGGGGAGGAGTGGGAATAGATAATTCTGGAAAGATAATGCAGAGACTTCAAAGTCATGGCAAAGAATTTGAATTCAATCTCAGGGGAGATGGAGAAATAGTAGTAGTTAGGATCAGGGAAGCAGTATCTTTTGATTTGTGCCTTGGAAATAGGTGGCCACGGTGGTGAATGGTGTATAGGTGATGGTGAGGTGCCAAGTTCAGAAAAATTGAGATAGGGAGATAATGCAGATTCTGTGAAATGCTTCTCTAAAGAAATGGAAGCCTGGTCAATGGCAGGGTAGACAAAATAAGAGAGAGATGGATTGAAGAGAAGGAAGGAACAAAATGTGGGCAGTCACTAGATGAGGAATGAGAGGGGAGAATTTGGGACAAAATTGAAGTATGGGTCCTGGGTGACCCAAAAGACCTTGTTGATGTGATTGCCTGGCATTTGTGTCTTCCTTCTTCCTATATACCTGGATGTTTTTGTTTTAGAATTCTCACCTATAATCAATTTGCATATTTGTCTTTTTTATACAAATAATATACTGTCTTAATTATTGTAGCTTTATAGAAAGTCTCATCTGCTAAATAAAATTATTCTTTCTTGTTCAAAAATGTCTTGAGTATTTCAGCATTTGCTTTTCCAAATACATTCTTGAATCAGCTTGTCAAAGTCCATAAAACATTCTAGTGGGATTTAGATTACAATTTCATTCAATTTATGAATCAATTTAGAGAGAATTTACATTTTTATAATATTATTTCCCTACCTTTAACTATGGTATATCTTTCCATTTATTTAGACCTACTTTAATGTATTTCAGTAGTTATATGATTTTCTCCATTGTCTTTTACATTAAAAAAGATATTCTTAAGTACTATAAATTTTTATTAATACTATATATAGTTTATTAGAAATCTAATTTAATAAAAGCGTAATATTGAAATTGACCATTTCTTCAGGATGCCTAAGCCACACCCACCAGCCAATCAGAGAGACTATATGCAATTAACCCAGCCAAGATGGAAGCCGGCACTCACGAAGCTGCTAGAGTAAACAGGCTGCTTACGTTGCAGCAGGAGTAAAACTGTTTGTGGTCTGGGCTTCTCCCAGCTCCAGGCAACAATGTATTTGTAACATTGTCTCAAATATAGAAACCTCCGAGTTGAAGCAAACAGCAGTGCTGGCTGCCACTACTACGGTAACATTGTCTCAATTATAGAAGCCACCAGCTGAAGCAGACAGGAGGCTTTGTTACCTGCCTAGGCCTCGGCTTAAAGGAACAGTGTGTCAATTATAGAATATAAATAAACCCCAGAAAGATGCTTCCAGCTAGCCTTGCTGGGACATTGGTCAATGGAAGCTGTGGGCAGCCTGAAAATAGACCTCAATCCATCACCCAGGCTGACCACATCCCAATGGGGTGAGAGATCCCACTGGGGGGCTTGGCCAGCCTGCAAACAGGCATCAGCCTGTCACCCAGGCTGGCCAGGTACCCCAGTAGGGGCCCAAAACCTGAAGGGGCTGTGAGCAGCCTGAAAATGGCCCTCAGCGCATCACCCAGGCTGTCCACACCCCAATGGGGTGAGGGTCCATACTGGGGCACTTGGCCAGCCTGCAAAAAGCCATCAGCCCCTCACCCAGGCTGACCAGGCACACCAGCAGGTGGACATCCCCAGAGGGGTTCCAGACTGTGAGAAGGCACTGGTCGGGCTGAGGAACCTCCCGAGTGCTCAAATTTTTGTGCACCGGGCCCCTAGTATATTATAAAAGTCTTTGTAACTCTTACACAGAAAAAAAGGGAATTTTGGTATATTAATGTTATAACTTACAAACTGGATAAACTTTTTAATGCTCATTATTTATATATTATCTTAGATTTTTATGTAAAGTTTTCTATGGATATAGTATTTACTAGAGGCCCAGTGCACAAAATTCATGCATGGGGAAGGGGGAGGAAGTCCCTCAGCTCGTCCTACAGTGATACCAGCATCTCGCACTCTGGCTGGCCTCTGGTCAGAGGCCCACCCACCTGGCTTCCCTCCCTTCCTCCACAGGCCAGGATGTGAAGGACACTGGGGTTCATTACCTGAGTGTGGATCCAGCCACACCGCTTGGCCACCACTCGCCCCCGTGGGTTGATAGGACCAGACACTCTAGTGGCAGGGCTGAGGGAACTGGGCACCACCATCTTAAGGCTATGGGTGCTACCATATTTGTGATGGAGTAGTGGTTAATTTGCATATTTTCCTTTTATTAGATAGAATGATTAATGACAGTTTGGTTTCTTATATTACATTCTTTACATATCCTATGTAATAAAAGGCTAATATGCAAATCAACCGAACTGCAGAATGACCTGTCGCTATTACGTGCAATGACCACCAGGGGGCAAATGCTCAATGCAGGAGCAGCCCCCTGGTGATCAGTGCACTCCCACAGGGGTAACACCACTCAGCCACAAGCAGGACTCATGGATGGCGAGCACAGTAGTGATGGCAGGAGCCTCTCACACTTCCACAACAACACTAAAGGAGTGAGCCTAAACCATCAGTTGGACATCCCCCATGGGCTTATGGACTGTGCTAGTGCACAGGCTGGGCTGAGAGAACCCCCTCCCCCCAAACCCCTGCAACCACTCCTCCCCAAGTGCACAAAGTTTGTGCACCGGGTCTCTAGTTCTTTACATATTATAACTACTGGTTAGACAGTCTTCAGTACAAACTTGAACAGAAGTGGTGATAATATCCTTCTCTTATTTTTGATTTAAAATAATTCTAATGTTTTACCATTTGGAGTGATTTTTGCATAGATAGTCTTAACTCAATAAGAAAGTTTATTTCCATTCCTAGACTTCTAAGGAATTCCTTTTTTTTTTTTTACTATAAATGTTTGTATTGTATTATTCTTTTTATGAATCTACTAGACTCATAAAAGTTGTGCACTGTGGGGGAGGAGGGTCCCTTTGTGGGGCCTGTGCCCTCTCACAGTCTGCAAGCCCTCAGGGGATGTCTGACTGCTGGCTTAAGCCTGCTCTCTGTGGGGAACTGGCCTAAGCCAGCAATCAGACATCTTTAGCACTGCCATGGAGGTTGGAATACTCACCAGCCATGAGTCCACAGCAGGAGTGTACTGGGGGAGTATACTTACCACCAGGGGGTAGGTCTTGCATTGAGCGTCTGCCCCCCGGTGGTCAGTGCACATCATAGCAACTGGTCATTCCCCTGTTTTGGTTGATTTGTATATTAGCCTTTTATTATATAGGATTGAGATATTATGCTTGTAAAACTTCCCTATTTTGTTCTGTGAACATGATGAATTACATTAATAGACTTTCTAATGTTCAGCTGCTCTCATTCCTGAGATGAACTCATTCTATTTGGAAATGAACTACATAGTTGCCATTTTCTTTGCTTGCTCCCCTCTGTTGCATCCTGGTTATTCCTTCTTGGTTTACTTTCATTCTTCCTTAAATATATCTTCTAGAATTTTTTTTAGTTAGTGTCTATAGACATTAAGACCTCTCAGTTTTTGTTCATTGTGAAATGTCTTTATATGTCATAGAAATAAAAATTATAGATGGAACTCTTTTCCACTCTTCTACATTGTTGAAGTCATTGCTATGGTAGCACTGGACTGAGATTGAGAGCTCAGGACTCAAGATCCAGTTTTCTCATTAAATAATTTTGTGGCCTTGGCTAAATCTCTTCCTATCTCCAAGACTTACTATCTCCCCACAAAATCAGGTAAATGCTGTCTAAGGGCCTTTCTAAATCTGATATTCTATGAATGAGAACAAATGAATAGGTAGTTAGAATACAGAGAACAGAGAGTGCCAAAGAACATAAAATAAGTAATTTCAGAAAAATGGGAAAAACGAAGGCAAGATTATATGTCATATGGCTTTTCTTGTGTACAACTTTCTGGCTGCTGCTCCGATTGCCCCTTAGGAGCAAGGAGAGATGGAGAAGCCCTCAGGGCAATCAGGGCCAGCAGCCGCCTCTCACACCTACTGATGGTACTGAGCAATTGGGATTGGTGCTGGGTGCTGGCTGTGGGCACTGGCAGAGGGTGAGGGTGGGGGGCGGCGCTAGCAGCAGTTGTGTGCCAGGCGGGAGCAAGGAATTTTTAGTAACCACCAGGTGCTCCATCTTGGTCTGGCACCCCTTCTCACCTGTTCCACAATTCCACCATGACCCCCTGGTGGTCAGTGCACTCTTAGCAACAGGTTGTTCCTTCACTCAGTTTATATGCATATTAGCCTTTTATTATATAGGATGTGAGGGTAAAACAATTCCAGATCACAAGACTACTAAAGATAATATAACAGAACAGTAATATTATTGAAGATGCTAAGTTTCTCTCCTATGTGTCTGATTCTTTATTTTCTAGCTGTTATTTGTATCCATATCTATCAGCTCTACTAGACTATAGGGAAGCAGGAACTGTATGTCTGACTTACATCTTTCCCCTAAGGTGCATAGCACTGAACAGATTCTCAATGTTTGAAAAGTGCGCATAGTACAGTTGGAATAAAAGTGAAAGTCAGCCAGTTTTTGGTGACAAGAGTGAACATCCCTCACCTCCCCATCCCTAGGGACCCATTTATTTAATTCCAGATTTTAAAAAGAAACATGCTTTACTTTAAAGGTTAAAACACAAAGTGGTCAAGTCATGTCAGAACACCCAACCTTAAGATCTTCTTTGCTAACAGTAGAGGAGAGTGGGTGCCTTTATAATATTGTTGGTTTTATATTTGCTTTGAGAGATATTGTTTCCCAGAGGACCATATGGAAAGCAAATGATACCAAGTAGGTGAAAGTAATAAGAAGTTTATTGAATTTCTAAATGTAATAAAGTAGTTGCAGTTCTCTTACAGAATAAAAGAATGATTTTCATAATTATTCTTATAGAGCACTGGAAAATATAATTGATAGAAAAGACTGATGGAAGATAAATAGAAACACATTTTAATATAGTTTGATAATACATAAACACAACAGGAAATACTCAAATCACTTGCTTATAACAGGTTTTATTCTCTTATTTTCATAAGGAGCCACATAGGTTATTTTGGATATGATGATGATTAAGTGATGTTCATGATGTAGTGGAGAAATGCAATTTGCTAAGAAGAAATAACAAATTAAACCTTACATTTCAGGAATACCAGGTCTCGGTCAGTATCACACATGTGAAAAAAAAAAAAAGCATATTCCCTATACATTTTGTGTATGGTTTTCCCTAAGTTGGGGAATGTTGGTGACCACAGAGGAGCTGTGACTATACTTAGTTGAGGAGTTCTTGCTCTTAATAGACACACTTAGCATAGAGAAAACCTGGCTTCTCCCTGTCCCGTACCCTCCCCCCCACTTTTACTAGATCTATCCAGTTGTAAACATGACTTAACATTTACATAAAATTATCTTTCATAGTCATGATCATCAGACTGAAACATGGAGGAAAACTATGCTCCTCCCCAGTGCATCTTGTTTCCAGGGTTGAAAAATCTCTATATCCCATTGCCCCTTTTGACATTGCACAGAGATTTTTGAACTCTTGTCTGGCACTAAAATCTGATTTTCTATAAAATAAAAAAGGACTAGTGTTCAAATTGGATAAGGTAAAACAATAAAAAGAACATTAACAGAAGGGCAGGCACTGTTGGTGAAGAGTATCACTCTTTTTCCAAGAAGCCAACTGGCCTCATAAAATTATGACAATTAAAATAGGGTGAAATCCTGAAATAGTAATCTCTTTCACCCTCATCCCTAGTTTCCATAGTGGCACTCTTTATATAGAAAGCAGAATGGTGGTTGCAATGGCATGGAGAGCATCTTCCACAGCTTGGACCCCTGTACTTGTATTTGGTGAAACCTGGTGGGGTAGGAGACAACTTTGTGATTAAGATGTCAATAGCTTCCTTGGAGAAAGGCTAACTGGAGGTGTCTCACTTTCCCAAAGCAGAGGCCTATTCAAGTGAACCTGGAGCCAAGTGACTTAGAGAAAAAGAGAGCGACTTGGCAAGTGTAATTTGCCAGCTGGTTGAGTCAGACGACACATTGAGAAAGATCTTTTTTGGAAGCACGTCCTCCCTTACCCTTTTCCAAATATGGTGGCAACTGTCTACCTTGTCCTATTTACCTGGGCCCTCTCCTATTGTCGCAGCTGTGCTGCTGCTCCATCCACAAGGTCTGCAGTTGCAATGTCAGGGGCAGAACTTGGAAAACAGAAGCCATTAAATAACACGTGCTACTCATTTTAGGAGTCATAGTAAAGATGCTCAGAGGATTTGGCAAGGACATGCGGCCCCCTGAACCTCCAACCCTCACAGTCAAGACCTTTTCTTTAGTTTTTACTGATGTTAGCTTGAGAGATAAAAGGAGAAGAAATGTGCTGACATTCTAAACTCACCAATGCTTAGTTTATAAAACATACATATGACACATATCCTAATACAGGCTCTGGCCCTATTCTCTTCATCATTTTTTTTCCGGACTAAATGTTCCAATTGCATAAAGCATATATTCCCTTGAAGCTGAGTACAAGAAACCTCAGCAATAAACCAGCATCCAGGAGGATATAAATATAAAGTGGCTGTATCAGCAAGGAATGCTCAGGGGATGTGTTTGCAGCCCATTTCACGGTGCCACTCGAGAGGGGATATTGGAAATGAGTGACTTTCTTCCATTCGGTAAGCTTTCCTTATCTCAGCACCTACTCTTGCGGACGGTATGTTTTTGAGGCTGCACAGTAGGGCTCTGGGTACCGTGTGTGTTCATACATATGGAGGAATAATGTTTATATTTCTCAGAATAGGCACTTTTTGAAGGCAGTAAATCTAAAAGTAAAGTTAATAGAGCCTATATTTAGGGCTCATCTTCTCACTTTGCTGATGTGTATGCTGAACAGAAGATCACAGATTTGAGTCAGTCTCGCAGAGGCCGGAGTTGGCAAATGGCTATATTCAGAGCTAGGGAAGTCTTGCCAACTCCACTGTAGCTGTTAAAAGGCAGACTTGGAGAAGGTGCAATCGTTTTTCTCAAAGGTGACAGCACAGAAGGAGAAAAGCCTGTGACAGAGCCATGAAAGAAAAGCGTGCGTGTGCAGCTCAGGGAACATGACTGTCCTTGGGGTCTGCATCTCCATGTCCCGTCTGCTTCCCGGCACAGCGTTGCTGCTTAGAAAGTTTTTCCCTTCCTTTTTCGGATGCATATCATGATTGCACATTTTCCCACTAGAGAGAGAGAGAGCCCAAATCTATGACACGAATGAAAAGGTGAAGTTGCAAAAACAAAACCAAAGAAAAAGTCAAAGTAAATAATTGCATAGGAGACATGGTAAAAGCTCAGTGCTACAGTCAGCTGTAGCGTCTTTGCATCTAAGTTTAAGTTTTCACTTCAGGCACATCAAATCACATGATAATCTTATTCATGTTAAAGAATCAGACAATCTAGTATTATCTTTAATTCCATTTGCTCTTTGATATGTTTCCTGAAAAAGAATGAGGGCATAATTCAGATTTTTAGGGGAAAATATTCTGACTTTGTTTAATAAGGAAATAATTTCTGGATAATTTGTTCATCAGCTTTCTCAGGAGAATAAATGGGTAATATAAGGAAGTAGTTTAAAAATTATTTTGCAATTGCTTCATTATAAACTATTGGTGACAAGATCTAGTTTCAAAATCTCTCTCATCAAGGACATGCCTGACTTGAGTTAAAGGCTGACACTGTATATACCAGTTTCAATTAGCTACTTTGTAAGGAAGGTGGAAGGCATTTTAACTGCTTTTTTGTGTGTGTGTGTGTGTGTGTGTTTTTTGGCAATTTCACCCTCAAATGTTGATGTACTTGATACATCTAAAAACTAAGCAGAGGATATACATAATTAGTAAAATGTAGACACTGTCCACATATCAATTCATCTTTTACTACTTGAGAGTTAAAATATATCATTCCTATTGTTGGTATTTAAATTGTAAAACCCCTTTTCGTCTCAAAGTCTATGTACAAAGGAGTGAAACACATTGGCAAATTCATCCTAACCTGGCTAGGCTATTCTACTTCTGGTTTATTATGATCACGAAGTGATCATCAACTGTCACCCAGAGACAAAAATAATTTGAAAGAAACTGGGTCCACTCCTCTTTATACATAAGTCCCCAAGGGGGGAAAAAAAGAAAGGAGAAAGGTATCTAAGAAAAACTAGTTCTTATTTCACATTTTCTAAACTAGTTCAGAAACAGAGTTAAATAATTGGGTGGGGGAAAGACATTCAGGCTTAATATTTACTCTTTCTTGATGGTGGAAATGGAGTCAGGAAAGCAACTATTATCCTATGCCTGAGTGAAAAGCAAAGCAGACACTGTACAAAGTGGCAACACAGTAATGGTCTAGGAATAATTTCTTACCTTTCCCCAATAAACATATAAAAAGCGAATCAAGCAAGAAATACCTTAGTTTCCACCCACATCTCAGATTGCTTTGGAATATTTTAAGATATAATTGGATCCATACAAAATTTAAATAAATTTTCCTTTTCCATGTTGGCAGCCACACACACACAAAGAAAAATGGGTCAGGTCTAGGAATTATCAATTTTCTGGCCTAAAACCCCAAGTGTTTGAAAATAAGACTTCTATTTTGAAGTATCAGCTTTCTTGGAAGATGTGTGTGTGTGTGTGTGTGTGTGTGTGTTAATGCATGAGCAAGGGTGCGTGTTTTAAAGAGAACACAATTGTATTTTCACTAAATACGGGGCACTGTAATATGTAGAATGGAGGAAGAACATTTTTTATTAATAATTTTCTTTACATTATAGAAAGATAAATCAGAGGCTGTGGCTCCTTTTGTATTTTTAAAGGGCTTCTTTTTCATATTCACTGCTTCACAGTCCTGTTATGTCCTCTAATAAAATGTCACAGGTTCCACCCAAGAGAGTCTCTCTTCAGCTGTACTCACCTAGATAATTCTGTAAAGATCTCAAAACGCTTTTTCTATTAATCCACTACTGGATGGGGGTGCTCTACCTATTTTACAAGAACTGTTTTCCAACCCATCAGGCACCTTCCCAAACTCTAAATGTTGCCATCTCAGCCCAGGTTACTACCCTGCTGGCCCGGTGGGCCCTGCCTGTAGTTCCCAGGTGTGAAGAGTGGAAGAAGTTATGTAGCTTGGCTTCCTTAATGATGCCTGTGTGAAGGATGGCAGACTAGAGGTAGGGAAAGTGTCTGGAAAGCTTATTAGACAAGATCATTTTAAAGGTTTCCTGCAGTAGATTCAACTCAGACGAAAAAGAAGATCTTTCAATCAGAGTCACAGATTTAACCGAAAGCCAAACAACTCTAAGAGAGAAATGGGATGAAATAAAAACCAAGGAGCAGACATTAAAAGGCATAGCTTCCTGAGGGATGCAGATCAAAAAGGACAGCTAGTTGTTAAACTGCCATGTAGGGCAGCTTTTAGAATTACACAGAGGTTTCCCAGTGAGCAACCTGGAAACAGTACGAAATCCCTGTGACAGCATGCACAAGTCACAACATTACAACAGCCCATGAAGTCTGGTCTATCCACGGCAAAGGCCAAATCTCAGGATCACAATCAGTCCCATCATATTTTTTCACAGATGTTTGAAAGTGAGTTGCTTGTCTGGTTTGGAAATGCCTAAGAGAATGATATGCATTGTTTACCAACAGCAGTTTTTCCCTCTGTGGGGCATACATCATACCCCACAGGAGAGACACTTGTCTTAAGGATAAAGTCACCCACCCGTGCACTCCCCTGAATTCTAAACTATAGGAACTCGGCTGATGTTCTGAACCCCACAGTCCCCAAGAGCTTTTCAGTTAGTGTAAAGTACGCCAACCACCTCTGGGAAAGTTTGTGCAGTGTGCTTCCATGCCACAGTGGTTTGTTCTTCACGGCGGCCTTTGTCCACCGTCTCCATCACAGTCATTTTCCAAGATGACACAGTGTGCACGCTAGCTCTCAGTGGTCTCTTACAGCGCACATATGGATTTGCCACCTGGGAGCTAAATGGTGTATGTGAACTTTCCTGGATGCCCTGGGACAGGAAGTACTTTAGTCTGTGAGAAGCATATATAGTGCCCTGGCACTTTGTGCTGTGAGAGTGGCCACTGAAGAGAATACCGGACTTGCAAGACCAGAGTGCATCCCAAAATTTGCCACTTACCAGCTGCATCACTCTTGGCTAGCCACTGAACAATCCTGAGCCTCAGCTTTCTCTTCTAGGATAGGGCTATTAATAATCTTCCTCCCAGGGCTGTTTTATGTGCGAAAGAAGTTTGTAAGCTCTCTTAGGAATTATTATTTTAAACCTCAGAAAGCCACCCCCAGGTCCTGCCCAGGAGACTGATGACAGGTTCTGCCGACGGGGCTCTCTAATTCAAAACTGGGCTGGAAGGAGCCGCAAGCCTTGTCTTCCCATAGACCAAAAAATGCTATTGAAACTAAATAGCAACCCTGGGCAATAATAAAATAACTTACACCTCTCTACATAAAACCATAACAGAATAATCATTCTTTTGCACAGAACTGGCTAGAAGAAATGAGGCTTTACAGAACCACTGTCTTTTGCTTTTTACTTCTCCAATGTTAAAAGTAACACTGACATTTCCCAACAGTTTAAGGCCAGATACCTAGAGTGTACTGTTCATGGGACAGTTTCTGGGCAAAGCCACATAGCTATATAACAATTGACAAGAAAGTCTGTCTTTTGAATAAAGAAGTAAAGAACACAATAAAGCACTCATGACCTTTAAGCCTGACCTTCAAGGATCCTTCACTATTTTTAAGAATGATTAAATATTTTTATAAGCTTCAGCTAAGATTCAAAGCTGTTTTTTTTTTAAAGTAATATATTGCCAAAAACAATGTATTATTATTATTTTTTTTTTACTAAAGATGACTTTTGTGTGGCACCAAGAAAAAGATAAGACACAAAAGCTGGTTCTGTTAGAGTCAGGGGGAACTTGGAACACAGCGTAAAAGAGGAAATGCAAGACCCTAAAAAGTGAAGAGTTCATGATGCAGATGATGTTTAAGCAGAGTCTGTATTATCACTTAGCAATGAATCTGTAAGGCATTTTTAACACTAGATGGAATAGGCGGTTGTGGAGTCCTTTTTAATTGTGGACCTAAAAGCAATAGAAAAATAGGGCTGTCTTGCTCATTCTCTTATGGGGGTTCAAAAGACAGGCGTGTTTGCTGCAAGAGTGAAGTACGTAGCTATGAGCCAGTTAGGATACACATTTTGTATGTTATAAATAAAGCTTCCTGTTTGAACTGTGTAGCTGTAGTACATTTTGGCAACTCATCCTATCTTTTAATTATGAAGAAGTAAAATAGCAAATAAAAATTGAATTTGGCTTCCTATATGACCTTGCATTCCCATTAACCCTGAATATCTGGAAGACTTTTCTCCTCTTAGGGAAGTTCCAGAATCTGTGATAGTTAAAGCAGAGGGCCTTCTCTGAATGTAGCCTTTGCTTCTCTGTTGTTTCTAGTGCCTTAACAATTCTTCCCTCAACTCTAAATCAATTAATGCATCAATTCAAGATTTCTTACCAGATTTTACTCCTCCATGAGCCATACTGGGGAGAATTACTCTTCGTGACTCTATCTTACACTCTATTCTTTCCTATGGAATACCAATGGAACCTGCTGGGTCTTATTGCACTTGTCATGAATCAAAGTTACTTAAGGGCTAATTCTCTTAAAGAGATTACTAAATTAAAGAAATGAGTAAGGACAAATGTAAAGAGAGGATGCAAACTCCTAAGGATAGTTCCCAATCGCTCATGTAGGAAAGCTGCTCACTTGGTCTAAAGTGCAACATCTCTGAGTATAGTCACTGGAACACAGAAGAATAGAAGTGAATCTCAAAGCAAATCAGCCAGTACATCTTTATGTTGAACTTATAAAGTATCCAGGAGTCGTTCGCATATTCAGAATGGAAACACCTTATTTTTGAGAAGACAGGAAAAAAGGAAAGGGTTGAAGAGACTTAATGAATATTTACCAAGTAGCTTGCTTCTTGTTTTCAGAATGGCTTTGATTTTGGTAACATCAAAACCAGTGCAATATATCAAGTTTTGTACATGGGAGCTCTATCTGATCTCTCTCCTGGATTTGAGACCTTGGAGGACATTTCTACATTGAGAATCAGTTTCCTTTCAGTGATGCAAATTCCATTTACTTTCAACTCGGAAGAAAGTATTTCACCTAGCTTGAACCAAACTGATTGCTATGTTTCACGGGATCTATTAAAATAATGTAAGAAATATCTTTTGGTCCAACTGTTCAGAGGAAAAGCAGAAAAGTAATTGGCCTTGACATCATGTCAATAAATAAGGGGAAATTGTAAGTTATTGATATCTAATCTACAGGCAAAGATTTAGAGATTAGACTTGTTTTGCATAGCCCCAGAGCCATATTTTTGTTCAGCATAGGGGAGCACTTTTGTAGAAAAGAGCAACCCTAAAGGTAGAATGGACTGCTGTCGGTAAAACTGTGGTCTAAGAAGATGTGGGATGTGACATATCAGGGAAAAACAAACGAACAAAACAAAACAAAACAAAACAAAACAAAACAAAAACAGAGGAAATTTCAATACTTAAAGGGTCATGATTCCAAGGGACATTTTGGTCTTACGGGTCTAGGAACAACACTGGCATTTGGTGTCAGCTATAGCCCTCTGCACTGGTGTAGTGATGGCATAGTGACACCAGTCTCATTCTTGGTAGAACATTCTATTTCTGGGGTTGAGAACTGAATTAGAAGCTAAGTTCTGAGCCAAGTTGACTGAAAGCATTTGTGGATGCTGAATAAGGCCTCCTTTTGGGTATGTTAGATAATGTCTATCAGATAAAATGAAGTTGTCTCCTGCCCCTAAATGGATGGGAACCTTGGAAAAGTTAACAAAGACATACAGTAGGGAAGTCTAATGCAAGCATCTTAAAGTTTTACAGAGGAATTAACATAGTGTTTCTTCCTCTCTAGTGTACATTTTCACTTATAAATATGAATTTTTATTTATAACAAAGAATGGAAATAGATATATTTATTATTATGGTTAGAGTGTGCTGTACACTAAATAATCAGAAATAAAGAGCAAAAATTTTAGTAATTTCTTGTAACTTCAAAGGGGAGGGGGAGATGTTACTGAGTTTAGTAAAAGTGCATCTTCTACCCAACTTTCCCCAAAATAAGCTACTTGCATTTTGGATAATTACAATCAAGTCACAAATTTTTTGGCACAAGGGCCAGGAAAGTATAATAGAGAAAGGATTAAGTGTCCCCCCTTTCTCTCCTGAAGGGAAATATGCTATTTTATATTTAGTTTTCTGTGTTTGCAACTAAAAAGAAAACAAGTATGAATCAATTATAGTATAGCTGTTAGGCAAGACATTACAGAAAGTAGATGATATGAACAAGAGAACCGCAGAAAAACTCCTGCTTATTGTGCTCAGTGGGTAAGTACATTGGAAAGGAATAAAATATTGTGTGAATACAAAAACCTCCAGCGGCAGAGATGCTCAGCATGTAGTGCAGTTTGCCAAAGAATATGTCAGAATATGCATCACCAGCTCTCAGAAAGAGGTGAGCTATGCCCTCCTTTCAGAGGGGATAAGAGGTCATGCAGTATAGCATTTCTGGTGTAGTGATGGCCATGCCATAGGACCCAGCATCCACTCTCATTTTACTCTCTTCTGACAGGGGAAAGCATAGTAGTCATTGTAATTTTTAAAAACCTCATTAACTTGAAAACATACGTATTTTACCTTAAACAACTGTAATTTCTGATCCTAAAAATAAATTATAAAAATTCTCAGAATTACACTATTTAAGAATTGTGTGTAGACTACCTCTGCTCTCAAATCCTTCCTTTTCCTCCTGAATCCTACTTTTCTTGGAAATAGGTTAAACAAAACCAAAACAACAACAACAAAAATGTTGTCTAGCAACACATACTCACTGGGACTTCTCATTATTTCTTGGCAATTTCATTTATATATTGAATTAAGTATGTATTATGTTTTACTTTTCTCATAGGTGACCCCCGCCAAAAGGAAAATCAATGTCAACCTGGTGAAAATGTAGAAAATGGAAGTGAGGATAGAAACAAAAACTAGAAACATAGTCCTAGAATTATAAGCTTTCTTTCTTTTTTTTTTCACACAAACAAACAAAAGCATAAGAGAGCATACTTTTATCAGGATTAGCCAGAGTTCAAAGAATCTCAGACCTAAATTTTAACAAAATACTTCAATGTGAGACCCAGACTTGTTCTCAGGTTGCTTTTATAAACAGACTAAAGGCCAGTAATATGTGTTCTAGGAACAACTCTGGTGCTGACTTACCCTAAGGAAAATATTGTGATTAAACTGTTAAGATTAAATATCATTGTCATGGGCAAAATGCTGATACGTGTAAAAATTTCTGAAGGGTAATAGTTTTTCCTTGCCTTAAGAAAAATTATCAAAGTTTCTGTGGAATAAAATAACATGCCACCACTATAAATATCATTGTTATGTTGGTCAAAAATGATTTGGATTAAAACAAAAGAATCTTAACCTAGTCTTAGAATAATTATTTTTCATTTACCTGAGAAAAGAAGGCCAGCCATAAATGAATTTACCAAGAACTCTCAGATCTGAGTCCTTGATGAAAGCTCATTAAAATCAAAATCAGACTCTATTATCTCATTTTACAAATAAACACAATTTGGAAATATATGCCCTTTTAAACAAAGGGTTTATGGATGCCATATATATTTTGTGGTAGCCTTCTTCCCTTATTATGATCATAATATCATAAGGACTATAATGCATTGATTTATTTATGAAAATATCAAGCAGGATAGCATTAATAGGCAGGATAGAGAGGAAAGAGGGAAGGTGGTAAGAGAAGAAGGACAGGAGAAAAAAGGAGAGAGAAAAAGAAGGAACAAGTCACTAAGTTGCACAGTTTTAATCAGATCATCTTTTAAAGGTTTGAAATTATATGCTAGCCAAGCAACAGCCTCATGAGAACACTTTCATTATAGTTATCTGTGAAGTAAATAACTTAACCTGAAATGTTCATGGTTGCACTGTAATGACTCAGAACAGGGATTCTCAACTTGTGCTATCCACTATTAAATTAAACACACACATACACAAAACTATGGCAACTTAAAAAAGTAGATATGCTGAATGGCTGTTAAAGGTTTAAGGTGAAGTCTTGTCTCCATCATCTGACTAAAATCAGAGTAAGACCAAACATAATCACTCACAACATCCAATACATCACCTTGTGGCCATTAAGAATGTTTCCCTAATTCAGGAATCCTTAAGGTACTTCCAAGACATAAAAGAGAAAAGAAATACTATTAGCATGGTTTAAGATGAAAAGTTCTGATCTCTCTGGATTTTGGTGGACATTTTTGATGAAGATATCTCTGAGATTCAGGGATTAATATTGATGTTATAGATGCTTCAGTAGAGTATTCCTATGTAGTGTAAAGATTCTTTAAAAACAAGGCACACATAGATGCTGCTCTCTGATTGTCTCCCACGAAAGTGCACCAAAAGAGCAATCTCAGGAAAGGGACTCGAGGAACATTTCGCAGAGGTATATCTTTTTCAGCCTACTGGTTTTCTACAGATGGCTAAAGCAGGGTACAGAACATGCTGTCATATTTCATAACACACATGTACTGTAGCTTGAGGCAACAGATGGACAATCTCTTGTTTAAACTACAAATGTGAAATACTAAGGTAGTATAGCAATATTTCTAGAAATGTATATGGAAAAAAAAGCCTTTCCAAGCCAAGAGGACTGGTGAGAGGCTGTGAGGTTACACCAGTGTTTCCCTGATCGCCCTAGCAGCTGCCAGCATTTCCCCAACACCCTTCAGAACTTGATAACAGAGGGATCAGGGGTCCGCAGACACAGATTTGACAAGAGTAGCCTAAACCATATCAAATAGAAATAACACTGTTATTCCTGGCTGGTTCACATTAACAGGATTTTTACTAATGAGGAAAACTGTTGGAAAGTTGTGTTTTCAGAGCCCTTTCTATGTTCCATAAATTCCTCTACTATAGCCCCGTGGTAGAAGTGCTCTCTTTCTTCCTCTGGACCAAGATAAAAATACTTGTTTAAACATAGTTAGAGTTCTAGATACTTTAAGCATCACCATAAGCATCTCAGAAAGATCTTTCATAGTGAGAACACAGTTACAGTGTTGATAATTCCACTGCATTAATCAGCATATCCACAATGCAATAACTTTGATCAGAGAAGTTGCTCCAACAGAAACAATTTGTTAATGAGAAGAAAAAGAACCCACATCTTTGAGCTGCAGAGATTTCCAGCATCTCAAAGCCTTGTTGCCTTATGCTGGAACAATGACTTATTTTTACATTTGAAAGGCAATTTTGTTTGCACATGGTACTTCCATATTGAGTCAGCAGGAGCTGGGGATCCAGGCAATGAAGAAATCTGGTTTTAAAATGATGTGCACAGCTCATGACAGAGTGGGTTTTTTTCCCCTTTTTCCCATGTCTCTCATGTTACACAGAATTACCAAAAATTTGTGTTCTTGACAATTTTTTTAAAACCAGCATATTTTTTACCAACTAATCTTATAGACTCCATGATATTTTCCTACTTTTTTGAATTTAAATGTCAACAATTAAGACAATATATCAAAAGACAATAGAACTATAATCATTAAGGTATTATGATCTTTAAATCTCTGTGATAGGCAACATTTCATGTAACTAAAACAGTAAGGAGTGATTTGGCATTGTTTAAACTAAAAGATTAATAGAAAAGAGAAGAAAGCAATATAAATCATATATTTAAGAAATCATGGAATAAAATATTGTAGGATCCTTTCCTTATTATACCTTGTGAAAGAAATCTAAATATTTCTGTTTAAGTATGTGTGCACATTCATTATTATATAAAAGTATAAGTCTATATTAAAAAAGATTTACTTTTTAAAAATCTTTGGTAAAGATACTCTGAGGTTATGTGATAAAAACACACTATAAAGATTGCAAGCAAGCAGTATCCTGGCACAGCCACAGTGATGGGTCTGTGACAGTATTTTCTTATAACTTTTTTTTCTGTGTTGCTTGTAAACATTCAGTTATGTAAGGACTTCAATGTAACAAACAAGTAGAATGTTATTGCAATTCATAGTATAAATATTTCATAAATTCTTCCTTTTTTTGGCAAAATGTATAATAATATGGCTGCTATTCAAAAGATAAAATCCATTTCTTAATAAATTGTTCTCTTTGCTTTGGGCTCAAAGACAGTTTTTCCCAAGCATATCTTAGAAAACAAAGTTATTGAAGCAATTCAAACAGATTATATTATCACCCCGATTGTCTAACAGTCAGTGCTCTTTGAGGTCAGCAGCGTGATCTGGGCTTTCAATTGGAAGACAGAAATTCAGAGATACAATCGCTATTGTCTCCATGCTGCTCAGAGTGAATCCCATTGTAGTTCACATTATGAGAAGTTTAAGATCAAAGAAAAGAGCAGTAAGGTAAGGAGAGGACAGAGGTCAAAAATAACTTTAAAAAGATACAATGTTGGAGATTCTAAAGCAAAACTGTTTGGTGACCAAAGCGAATGAGCCACAAATCAACTTAGATGAGCTACAGTGACCACAGGCTTAAGAATTTCTTATTGAAAAAAGAAAAAAGGAATCATTTTTATGATTATTCTTACTAAAGTAAAATATATTTAATTGGAATTCCTGAGGCATGGGTTGCGATTTAAAACATGCAGAAATACATTTTTTTCATTTCTATTCTACGTGTTCAAAAAAAAAAAATCAGACTGAAAAACTGACTCTATCACTTTAAAATCATGAAAAACCTATTTGTGGAATCAGGGAAGGGTACACAGGGGAATGTAACTATATTTGTTATATTTGATTTCTTAAACTGGGTGTTATATATACGGGGACTCATTATATTATTATTTATACTTCTTTTGTGTATATTTAAAATACTTCATAATTTAAAAGTATATACTTGTGGAAGATTTAAAGAAAGGTTTAAGAAATCTCAATCCAAAATAGTTTATCAGTTTTAAAGACGGCAACCTGCCATTATTAAGATAGATGTCTCTTCATGAAAGAAACAAGTTAGAACCTAATGAAGTATGGTTCCACAGTCGGCAAGCAAGCATTTCCCTGCCCGGCAGAGTTTGAATAAAGATTTCAGGCAGAGACTCTGCATATTTTTAGCACAGAAAGGCAACTATGTTTTTCAGTGATTGTCTTTGAAAGTGTGGTGAAATGTCACATCAAATGTCTCCTATGACATGTAATTTCAGTTGCAGAAGAATTAAGAGAATAATGAAACTGTGGTTTCACACTCTTCAAATTTCTGTCTTTTTAAAGTAAACTATTCAAAACTACACAATTTTATTTTGTTTGCCCTGATTAACAATTATCAGGCAAAAAGGACCTGGGCCTGGGGAGCGGGGGTGGGGGGGATTGAACAGCTCTTTAAAGCTACCTTTCACTAGAGAAAAAAATCAATTTTGGTAGGCATGTTTGAATATTAGAAAAATAAATCAAGATTTCTGATATGAAAAGTGGGACAGTACAGAAAATGTTATATTCTAGAGACAAACAAACTTGTCTGTAATGTGTTTAGGCAGCAAAGGGGAATCTTCAGATGATATTGTGGAATAATAATGGGCTTTTCAAACTTAACCCAAAATGTTTTTTCTAGCATATTCTACCTGTAATTTCTTTAGAAAAATATTAAAGTTTGGACCTCTTTTACTAATACCTGTTTTCAAATGAGCCCTGACAACTGGTCACTATAGATTTTGATTTGGATGGTTACAAATGTGGGCTTGTTTTAACCTATCTAATTTACAGCTTAAATTCTTTATAGCCTAACATATAAGTTGTGTATTTCCCTCCCTCCCCCACCATGGGACATGACCCGTTTAAAGCAACAGAAAGATATGCTTTTCAACACACAAAGAGAACAACTATCCATTATGACCAGAGGCAACGTGGGTGGACATGATAGGATGGAGAGACTTCAAGCCTAAAAGCACCTGTGAGTGGGCAGACTCACCCAGGAAAATCTGTGTGACAGCAAATACCACACTAAAAAAAGCCATTCAACCAGAAGAAAAGTGAGACAAACAGAGGGATTAAAGCGTAAAGGAATGCGGAAGTGAATGGGATGGAGCATAATCCGTGCAAAAATGTGGAAGTCCTTTGGAACAAAGGCCCATCGAGGTCCTACATAACTAAATGTGAAATGTGTAGTTGGTAAGAATGTTTTTAAAAAATCTTATAATCTATGTGTTTCTACAGAAAGATTCCTACTACATGAAGAACAGAGACCATCCTATAGCTTGAATGCCTTTCTTCTATTTTCCTGCTGTTCTTCTTGTTCTTCTTCTTCTTTTTTGTGTTTTATTCTTCTGGATACCACCAACTAACCAGCTGAACAGGCCATCGAATTTAAAGGTCGGTGCTAGCCTTGGCGGTCAACACTCTGATGCGGGCAGAGTTGCAGGTCTTGCAGAGGATGTGTCCATCCAAAGGGTAGCAGCCTTGGTTATCTCCCTCAGACAGGAGGCCGCCACAATCCTAGGGAAATAAAGACAGATGGAAATGATGCATGTGAACATGAAAACGACATATGTGAAGATCAAGTTCTTTAGCTTTCCATTCAAGGCCTCGAGAATGTGGCCACTTTTCTTCCCACTTCACATATCACCAGGCCCCTCCAATCCCTCCCCAGTATACAACATAGTATGTCTTAAATAAATTTGAATTAGATATTAAAGATTGTATATACAGGAGAAAATAACTCTCCTAAGGTCAGTTAATAGGAAATACAGGTTCAGGAAGAGAAGGATCCAAAGTTATGAGATCTCAAATGGTAGCTTTGTTCCCTAACACAAATGACAATAGCAAGCACAAAAGAAAATAAAACAGCTCCCTAACCACTAATTCATCATTAACCTTTATCATCAGTGGGGGATAAGAAAATGTTTTAAAATCAGTTTCTGAACGTGCTGCCCTTTGGAGACCTGGATTCTAGGGGAAAGCCTTGCTCCTCTTTGCTGTATAAATGACTACATGTCTCTTGGGCAAGAAGCCTTTCTTGTCACGTCCAGCCTGGATCACAGTTGCTGTGTATAAT
>PVJC01011041.1:0-42297 GCA_004026665.1 Murina feae | reverse complement strand
GGGGTAAAGGGTGTTGGGGGTGTGGGAAGAGAATGGACAATGATCGTACACCTATGGATGAGGACGGGGGGGGATGGGGACAGAGGATGGGGTGGGAACTGGGAGGAGGGGAGCTATGGGGGAAAAAAGAGGAACAACTGTAATAATCTAAACAATAAAGATATAAAAAAAAAACAAGCTAGATGAAAAGAAAGAAATACTGCATGACCTCTTTTACACATGAAACCTAAAATAGTCAAACTCATAGAACTAGAGAGTATAATGGTAGTTTCCAGGGACTAGGAGGAAGTTGAAATGGAATGATGTTGATTAAAGGCTCTAACATTTCAGTTATACAAGATGAGTAAGTTCTAGAGAGTTACTGCACAGCAATGTGACTAGAGTTAACAACAATGTCCTGTACACTTGAAATTTTCCTAGAGATTTGCTTTTAAGTGTTGAAAAAAGGGAGGGAGGAAAGAAGAGATGGGAGATGAGACAGTGAGCATAAAGGAAGATGGATGGAAAGAAGGAAGTGAAGGGAGAGAAAAAGGGGAAAATAAGAAAAAATCATATATACATTCAATGGATTTATTCCTCCACAGAATAACAAGATCCTGCCATATGCAACAATATGAATGAAACCTGAGGACATTGTGCTAAGTGAAATGAGGCAGAAGGACAAGTACTGTGTGATTCCACTTCCATGAGGCATCTAGAATAGTAATACTCTTAGAGCAGAAAGCAGAATGGTAATTGCTAGGATTTGGGGGACAGAACAAGGAGTTGCTGCTGAACATTTCAATCATGCAAGACAAAGGAGTTCCAGCAATCTTCTGTACAACAACATAATTATAGATAAAAATACTGTGTTGTATACTTTAAAATTTATATAAAAGGTAGATATGTTATTTATTTCTACCATAATGAAATATAATTTTTAAGAGTCATTGCTATTATCATGCATACTGGCCACTGTTTCAGAAAGCTCATTCTTATCACTGCAATTGAAATTTACCAGAACTCACCATGGCTGTAGTAGTATAAAAAAAAATCTCATATTCAGGGATAAAACAATAAAACATATAATAGATTTTATAACATAGAGATCATATTAAATTCTGTTAATAAAAAGAAGCAAAGAATATATTGTTTTTGTCCCTTGAGAGGGATATTATAGAAAATCATATGAACATAATGAAACAATGTGTAAGAATTGAAATCTACATAGAGCTGTAAGAAGTTAACAGAGAATGTGAGACTCTTAAGTTAAAGTGGTACCCATTAAGAAAAAAGATAAATTGGAAATAATGAATTTCACAGATATGCACTATTATTCTGAATAATGAGTTTCCATTTTATACTTTTTCTCACTTGCTCAGAATGAAATAAATTAAACAATTGAAGGTCATTAATATGTGTAATTATACATCATTTATTATTCAATGAAAAATAATAGATTAAATATCTAAATGAGAGTGATCCATACTGTACCTGTCACACATGAAAAACTGAATACATAAATCAGTATGTGATAGTCATAGATTAATGAGCTCAAGTCATCTGGCTGTAACATTTCCATTCATAAGTTATCGAAGTTGAAGAGCTCAAACTCAAGGCATAAAATAAATCTGAGATAATAATAAATCAAATTGAAACACAGTATGTAAATTTTATCTTGAATTAATTTAGAAAAACTCACATGCTAAACCACAGATACTTAGAAAACTGATGAATATACTTTAACACAACTTTATAAAATAGTTTAAAAATATTATTTCGAAAGTGGGAGTTTATAATTCAGAGTACTAAGCTATGAAGGAAGGGGGATGATCAATGTGAATTGTTTTTGTTTTGTTTTCAGTGAAAAGTTTCATTAGGAGCTACTCCTAATTATATATTTTGTACAGTGTTTAGAAATTATGTGATTACAAAATGAATAAATACTTTTCAGAGAAATGAAAGCATGGAAACAAACCTGTCGTAGTAGTAAGGTCTATGGCAAGCTTGAAAATATTGAGGTGGACACAAAATAAAAAGCTCAAAAACTAGGCATAGGTATGCACCTTCATGTTTAAAGTTACTGAGGCAGGTTGATTTATTGAGTAAATAGTGTACATTGCTTCATCATATATTGATTTATCTTCCTGCTTATAATTCCTTGATTCAAAAATCAATGGCAGAGAATAGTAAATTCTTGATCAGTGTCTATATGTTTGTGAAAATGTGGACTCACTCTGAAAGTTACATCATGTTCTAGAGAAAGGAGAGGGGGAATGGCTTGATAGACAGCCAAAAAATTCCTGTAGGGAATTTTCTTACAGGTAGGTTAGTCTACATACCCAAGAAGCCCTATGTGAGCGACCTAAGGCACTTTCCAGAGAAGCAAACATTTCTCAGAAAAACACACCTATCTATCTATTTATCCATCTATCTCATATATTTTTTTATAACACTATCAGCATAAGGATTCTAAAACTTGACAAAGAATTTATCAAATTTTAAAAATATATTAATATATTATCACTGAATAAAATATTTATTATAGATAAGATAACTATACATTAAAATCCATAGACATTTGGGATTTAGTCTAGGGATAAAAGCAAAGCCAATATTAGGGTTTCTATCAATAAAATTTACCATTCATTCATTCAGCAGTCATTTATTGAGCACCTATTATGGGCAAAGCCTAATTTCTGGTGCTTGGCAAACAAAGTCTTTGCCATCCTGGAACTTATATTACATGAAAGTGAGAGATAATAAACTATAAATTGAGTAAAATGTCAGATGTGATAGTAATTGTGATGAGAATAACATACGGAAAATAGATGTGAAGGGAAAGTGATGACAGTGATTAGGGATGGCTTCTCTGAGAAAGCAGAGATTGAGTGGAAAATGGAGTTGTGGGCAAGAACATCACAAAATATCTGGAAAATACTATTAAGCAGAGGGAATGAAAGCTCCCACCCCAAAATGTCTCCTTTTCAGAACTATATGAACACAGATAAAATGAGTCACCAGTCAAAAATAAAATCAAAACTTAGAATGAGAGTGTAAGAACTAAGGCAACTAAGTATATGAGATAAAACAAATGAAATCAAAGAAACAAATAGTTTTTGAGCACATATAGTATGTCAGCGTTGTGACAAACAAAGCAACATAGGTTCTATTCTTGCAGCACTTATAGTGTAGAGAGCTAGTGAGATAATGTTAGATACAGAAATACTACACACCACAGAGGAGGGACAGCAAATAGCCTGGGAAGTCAGAGGACTCGTGGATGAAGTGATATCTGTATTGGGTATAAACTGGTGGCTTGGGATTAGGAAAACAAAGAGGAAGGGGATGCTCTTATGAGTTCCAAGAGAATGAATAGAGGTTGTGAAGGGCCAGGGGAAAATGAAAGAACAAATCCGTTTTGGTGTCAGGAATTCAGTCTGCTTCAAATGTTGATGTAGGGTTACAGAGAGAGCACTAGAGAGACTGGCAGAGATAACGAAAAGAATGCTAAAACCACATCTCAAGGTCACTGAGCAGTAGGTGAAAGAGGATACCATCAGATTTTTGTGTTAAGTAGCTGCCTTTTGCTGCAGTATGAGACGAGTTGGCATAGAAGATTAGGAACAAAGAGTTTTATGGGTCTGCTATAATGTGAGAGAGAAGAAATTGGAATTGGTTACACTAGAGCTTTAGGTTTGGAGAAGAGTAGAAATATTCAGAAGGTATTTTAGAAATAGAATATAAATGGCTCAACAACTGAGCTAATGTGAAGAGAGAGGGAGAAGGAACAGAGAACGATTCCTGCTTTCTGGGAGACAGTGAATTGCTGTACAAATCACTGTGAATGGGGAAAAAGCTGGCTTATGTCAAGAAGATAAATTCAGCAAATGATGTGAATTTGGAGTGACTGTGAGACATTAAAACAGAAAAATCAAAAGGTACCTGGATATGAGTAGAATAATATACACCTCTGCCCCAAAGAGCTCTGGTTCCTCCTTGCTGCCTGAAAGTGTAGCTCTTCTTTTCCCTCTCAAACATCTCCACATCAGTGGCGAATTAAATAATATAAAAAACTGAAGCTGCAGAAATCTATCTGTAATACAGACACAGATTTTACAGTTAAAAGTACATAGATGCCAGAGCTCTGTGCACAGATGATAAACCATTACTAATGGGGAGAACATGAAATAGGAAAAGAAATTTGAAAGACACCAACATCTTTTAAAAATATATTTTATTTATTTTTTACAGAGAGGAAGGGATAGAGATAGAAACATCAATGAGAGAAACATCGATCAGCTGCCCCCTGCACAACTCCCACCGGGATGTGCCCACAACCAACGTACATGCCCTCGAGCAGAATCAAACCTGGGACCTTTCAGTCCGCAGGCCGACGCTCTATCCACTGAGTCAAACTGGTTAGGGCAGGACACCAGCATTTTGAGGACAGGCAAGGATTCTTGCAAATGAGACTGTGTTACGAGGAAAACCAGAAGCTTATCTCAGAGCATTCAAGCTGTGAAACTTTAGTTAAAAAACTAAACACCACACTGGATTCTAAAAGCTAAATACCACCACAACAACAATCCAGAGTTTGAAAATACCACTAATTATTTATCAAGTCCACTGTTGACAGTTTTGTGTTGAGTGTTTCACTGCGGAAAACAATGCTACTACAAATTTCCCTGCACAAGTCTATGATTCTCAGATGCAAGAGTTTCTGCAGGATATATTCCAAGGAGAAAAACTGCTGGGTATTAGGATATGCAAATTTTTAACTACGCTAATGTGTAAATGCTTTCCAAAGGGGGTTAGCAAAATTACACTCACATAAGCAGCCCCTGAAAACCCCTTCACTTTGTTATCCTCACAAACACAAAACATTGCCAATCTGCTGGAATTGTCAATGTCATGACATCTAATTTAATTTTACTGTCCATTTTCCTCGTTACTAATGAAATTGAATAACCTGTTATGTGTTTCTTTATCATTTGGTTATTTTCAAAACTATATGATTACTGTTGTCTTTCTCTAGGTGTATTTTTTTTAATGTGAAAAGAATATTTTTACTTAAAATATGCTTATCCTTTCATTCTCTTTATTGTGTCCTTTGAGGAACATATTAAGATACCACAAAATGCATAGAACTTTATATACATTACTTCTTTTATTGGGATATGATCTATAAAAACTGAAATGTATAGAACGCATGTGCACAGTAGCATGAGTTTTAATGATTGTTTACAACCATGTAATCAACATGATTGTAATAGACTGAAAGATAAAAGAAGAATCGAGGAGACTTCTCAGGATACTTACTATTCCAATATATTAAGCAAGGGCTCATGTTGAAATAGAGAAGCAGGCTATGAATAGAGGTTGGTGAGTGGCTATAATTGGCACACCCTTCCAAGTTAAAGCTTACTAGTTGAGTTTATATATAAATTGGAAGTGGGCTTGTAAGAAAGTGAAGAGTCAAAGATAATCCCCAAGTGTTTATTTGAAAATTATAAGAATAGAATTATGGATTAGATTTTTGGAAGTTTATGGATTAAGTTTTGGCTTTTGAAATTTTAAATATCTGTGAGGTGTTCAAAGGAGATATTACACAATGTGAGATACTCAAGCTCAGCATTAAGCTAGAGCTGGGGATTTATGTCTGAGTGTTACTACTGTATTTAGGGGTTGGAAAAACTAGGTTTTAAGTTGCTTGTATGGAAAATAATTAATAAGTAATAATACAAGAATAAATTCTGTGTTTAACATGCTCACAACTGTAAACCTACTTTTGCTCCACCCTGTATATTCTTTTAAAGTCTTAAGAAACAATAAAATCCTTAAGTAGTGCATATAAACCTTAAGTAGTGAATATAAAGAGAGGGTAAAAATGGATAAATACTGAATTTTAAATATTTGAGGAGAATTTAGCTCATGAGTCCAAGAAGAAACTCTCAAAAAGGTAGGAAAAAATCATGAAAATATGATATCTTGGACTATAAGATCATTATTTCAAGAAGATGGTGTCAAATATGAAATTGAATAAGGTAAGCACTGGTGATTAACCAATGACCATGGTCAGCCTTTCTGCCAGGTGCATGATTGAAAGTGGGAATCATATACACTTTGTAATACTTTAAGCAATAAAACAAAATTAAAAATAAATAAATAAAAATAAAATAAAATAAAATAAAATGGGAATCAAAAAGATGCATAGTTTTTGCCCTTAATCGATTCATAATTCAGTGGGAGTAGAAATACAGTCATCAGATTATTACCAAATAAATAAAAGAAAATTGCATTTGTGTAAAGGGGTCTATGTTGCTAAGAAAAGGATACGCGATCAAGGTATGTAGGTCGATTGGTAAGTCCTTTCTGAAAAGACATTTAGATTAATAGCTGAAGGAGGGGGAGGAGCTAATAGACGAAGAATGGGAAATTAAAAACAACAGCTATTGGAAACTGTGTTTGTCATAAAAGGATACTGAAATATTGAAGGTCTGACAAACTCACCTGTGGCTGTAGAGAAAACAATGTGTGATGTGAAGGAAAAGGACTAGAGAGAGACCAAACCATGGGGGAAACATTCAGCCACATTAAGAGGTTTGCTTTCATTCAAGGTAATAGGAAACAGTATAATGGCTTAAAGCAGAGACTAAACAAGATTAAGCTTGCTGTTTTAAATAAGTTGCTAGACTAAAATGTGTAGGACAACTTGAAAGAGATACTAGAATGGGCAACGATATGCAACTTAGAAAATGACAGGGCAGTACCAGCAAGAGTCTAGGATGGTGGTGGTGGTGAAGACCCATGAGAGATTTTAAATTTAGAAACAAAGAATTCAAGATTATGTGTCTGTAACATGGGAGTGCATAACATCACCTTCCATTCCTGTAACCACATTTATTATTATAGAGTATTATTACATGCTGAGGACAATGCTAAGAAATTATCTTTTTTATTCTAAATCACCCTATGCATTTTATTTTGCCATTTTTGACAAAGAAGCTGAGATTAGAGAGATTAAGTAACATTCTCAGGATCACACAGCTACTAAATGAAAGAGGCAGGATTTGAATCAGGAAGAGAGAGTGCTCTAACCCATTGCATTCTAGTGTTCTCCAATGCAGAAAAAAATTAGGCAATCTTCATTTTTTTAAAGCCCAGATTTTCTCAATGAGTCTTTAATCTTCATAGTCCAAACTATGTAATCTTATTGATTCCCAATTCACTTGACCTTTGTAGCCACATCTAATTTTAAAACTTAAAACCGTTAGCCTAAATAATGGTTTTTCAGAAACATTCAGACATCTTAAGGTCACTAAAATATAGGTGTGGTTTTTTTTCCCCATTAAAAATGTATTGGTTTTTTAAAATTGCACAGACATTTGAAAAAATTATTAAGTACTGCCCTGCTTCACATTTTACTTTGGGAAAAATTAGTCCCCCATCTCCCAGCATTCCTATATAGAGAGGAAAAATGGATAAATACTGAATTTATCCCCTGTTATGAACTACTTTTCATGATCCCACCTGCCCATGAGGAGATGTGGCCAAATCAGCAGGGGAGAGGACAGGGCATTCACTAAAAGGAGAAAAAGACAGTTTCATTCCCTCTAAGGCTTTGCAGACTTTGTCCAGGGGTAGTACCAGTTACAGCTCAGTGGTCATAAGTCTAATCGGCAGGTCTCCACTCCAGAATTGACCCAATGACCAGACCTCTCCGAGTGAATGTGATAACCTCATCTTCTCTCCCCTTTTGAGGTCCTACTAGACAACTCACATATTTATACCCACAAGAAAAATTAAAATGGGGCTCTCTGAAAACTAAAAGAACTTATGTGGTTCATGCAAGTAGGACCTACATTATCTAAAGAAACAGACTTGATTGCCAGACTGAACTAAAATATAACATCACTTCCTCATAGGTGAGTATTTGATACATATTTAAAAAGTCTAGACTAATAATAGAGAAAGAAAATAAATACATCTTCCTTCAAAAAATAAAAGTTAGAATTGAGACCTAAAGATTATTATGCTAAGCGAAAAGCCAGAGGAAGACAAATACCCTGTGATCTCACTCTCATGTGGAATCTAATTAACAAAATAAACTGATGAACAAAATAGAACCAGAGGCATGGATACATGCAACAGATGGACAGAGATCAGAGGAGAGAGAGTGGGGGTGACTGGATGAAAGAGGGTGAGAAGATTAACCAAAGAATATACATGCATAGTCCATGAACACAGACAGCAGTGTGGTGATCGGACAAGGGTGGGTGGAAGTAGGTAAAGGTGGGGGTAAGATGGGGAATATCTGTAATTGTGTCAACAGTATAAAAAAAGAGAACATATTTTGAGGAATAAAGAGTAAAATGCATTGACTATGAATGACCCAGAACTGCAAAAAGAGTGTAGTTCATTTAACACTGTGTACAGAGAAAAAAATTAGAATAACTTCTCCAAAAGAGTTCAGGGTGCCAGCTCAGCACACACTGTGGTCCAGGCTTACCCAGAAGCAAAAACTGAGAAGCAATTTAGCTCTCACTTCAAGAAGTATTTCCTAAAAGCAAAGAAAAACACAGTGTACGTATGAGAACATCAAAGAGAAAAGAGAGGTAAATAAGAAAGAGGATGAAAGAGGATTTTTCATAGAAAATATAAAACATAAAGAGAATCAATAATCAAGGAACAAAAAAGAAAGCCAAACCACATATACTTTAGAAACTCATGTTGATGTATTTTTTTTAATAAAAATGTGTTTTCTTTGTCTAGAAAATAAACACATACACACACTTGTTCTACGTCTAAGATGAGATGTTCTGCACATAAAGAAAACGGGGATTACCAAAATAATATGAAAATGTCATCTTTAAAATTTATACTGTAATAACCAATTTTTGTAAGATCCCCATGTTTCATTTTAATGATAAATCTGACAGGGGCTTCTGGAGAAGTTGTATGATAAAAGGACCAAGCAGCAGCTTATCATGCCAAATAAATGTGTTCCCTAAAGGTACGTGAAACGTATTTCCATTAAAATATATGCAACAGAGCATCAAAGCAATACTGCAGACAGACTGCAAGGTACCTGAGTACATGATGAGAAAGTAGGAGTTTCTATTTAACTCAAACATGAAGGAGTATTACACAGTCTCCAGAACATGGACTCTGGCGTCAGACTGCCTCGCCCCAGTGGGCGGTGCCATTTACATGATGTAGAAAACAAGGCAAGGTGCTCAGTTACCTTTATATTCATTCCCTCATTGACAAAATAAAATAAAGACTATTAGATTACATACCTCACAGAGTTGTCATGACCATTAAATAAGGATGTGCATGTTGACCATTTAATTTAATTCCTGATAAACAGTAGAAATTAAAATGTAAATGTGACCATATGATTTTCTAGAATTTATACTTTTTCTAATAATATAAGTAATATAGGTATTAAATTATATAATAATATAAGTATTAAGTTTAGAAACTCCAAAATATTTTATTTTTGCCTCAGTTTATAAATGTTAATTAATTTACAGTGTATTATAAGTAATTTGTGTCTTAAGTTTATACAATTAATATCTAGACATTCTTGGTTTGATATACTAGATCATTGCACCTAGAAGATCTAGGGGGCCATGAAATTCTGTTTTATCAGAAAAACTGTGTTCTTTGATTAGAGACTTTACAGATACAAATAATGTATTCTATGTTTTCAATTTTAACTTTTATTAAAATGCACAGAATATATTTAGGGTAGAGGGACAAAATTACTACAAGTTCATATTGATTATAAAGTAAATTCCAATTGCAGAAACAAAGGGAGCTATATCTTAGGAATTAATAACTTTGGCTTTTTGTCTTAGATAAACCTAATTCTACAGCATAGCACATTGTAATGGGTACCCAAATAAATAGTTTAACTTATATACTTTTAATATGTACTTTTTAATATAAAGAAATAGGACTTTTAAAAAATTTATATAAGGGAACGAACTCACACTTTATATAAATAAAAGCATCTACCTTGTTGTTATCTCTTTTAGTTCAATTTAAAAATAAATTTACTGAGGACACTCAATTTGGAGTCAGATTAGGTACAATAATCCAAAAGAGTAGGCCATAACCAAGAAATACCTCTGTAAGTTACCCCTATATTTCTGTGTATTATTTTCCATTATTTTGGGGTATTTTCAAAGCTATATTTGTTCAGTACATTGCACTAATTATTTTAACGCTCTAATATTAACATTGTTTAACATTTTAAGAGCTAGCATTCAACTTCATAATGATATTAGTTACAGGAATTTCAAGCAAAATCTGGCTAAGAAAGTCTGGAGGAATTTGGATATTAAGGTGCATTTACTTATGATTAATCCTCACCTGAGGATATTTCCCCCCCTATTGCTTTGCAGAGACAGTGGAAGGGGGATAAAGAGAGAGAAACATCAGTGTGAGAGGATACATCGACCTATTGCCTCCCACACGTGAGGAGCAAACCCAAAACTCAGGTACATGACCTTCACCAGAAATGCAACCCAAGACGCTTCCATGCGTGGGCTGATAGTCTAATCATAGATCAACACTGGCCAGGGCCCTTAGCGTATCTTTAAATCACAGTCTACATTGACCAGGACATTCATAATAGCATATTAACCCTGTGCATCTATGAAAGATATGAAAAACAAATTGAGAGCTTCTAACACAAGTGTAAGTCACTTTGCAATGTTATTGAAAAAATGGTGATACTAAGTCGTAATATTTAATAACAATAACATAATTTCTGCGAATTTCAAAAGGCATTGAGACTCTGAGGAATGGGATTCAGAGTGGTATGCATAAATCAGAGGGAGTTTATGTTGTTTACATTGTGAAGGATAGGTGTTCCAAGTTGTATCATGTAGAATTAAATACAAGCAAGCTTAAGAAATAATATTCTTTCTTTTTCTTTAAAGGAAAACACAGAAATTAAAATTTTAATGGCAAGTCCTAGAAACTAGCACTATTTCATTGATAATAAAAGAAGGCAGAGCACTCTATTGTACCCGAGAGAAATCCAAGTTTTATTGTCCCTGTGTTATCTCTCCCTTGGCTTCCTCACTCCATGAGTTTCAGCCTCCTGAGGTAGAAAACGGTGCCAATTGTCTGACAGACACTATTTAACAAGGTGTGTCATTGAGCCAATTTCATCGTCTTTAGTTATATTTAACAGAACTTATATGTAATATATTTGGATAATATTTCTGTTGTTAATGATGTGAAATATAATACTATTTCTAATAAAATATTAAACAAGATATGTAAATTAGTGTAGCCTTTATTTATGAACATTTATTGCTACTTACTCTGCCTAGATTATTTCTCTGCTCATGCTAGAGCCAAAAGATTTATGAGAGAAGGGGGTTGGAGGAGACGGAAAGAGATTAACCAAAGAACTTATATACACAGTAGAGGCCCAGTGCACAATATTTGTGCACTGGGGGTGGGGTGGGAGGGGCCCTCAGCCCGGCCTGTGCCCTCTCACAGTCCGGGATTCCTCAGGGTATGTCCACCTGCCGGCTTAGTGGAGCAGGTATAAGCGACAGGCAGACATCCCCCAGGGGTCCTTAGCGCTGCTGGGGGCGAGAGAGGCTCCCACCCCTGCCCCTGTGCTTGCCATGAGCCCAGCTTCTGGCTGAGCAGCACTTTCCCAGTGGGAGCACACTGACCACTGGGGGCAGCTCCTGCATTGAGCGTCTGCCCCCTGGTGGTCAGTTTGTGTCACAGAAACTGGTCATTCTGTCTTTCAGTCAAATTTGCATATTAGGGTTTTATTATATAGGATATGAATTACCAATGGGCACAGACAATAGTGTGGTAAAGGGCTGGGATAAAAGGAGGAGGGAAATTGGGGGACATCTGTAATACTGTTAATAATTAAAAAATACTCATAACCCCCACGAAGATTGATGAGAACTCAAACATTTAGCCCCACAGGAAAAAAACAAGAATATGTTTCAAGTCATTTGGAGTCAATGCTCATAAGAAAGATTGTTGGTGATATTTTACACAAACTCTAGAAATGTCCTAAAGCAACTTTTAGAAAGTCAGATATCATTCACCTTCTGATGTTAGTTCTTCTTTAATAATGTCATGGGCTTTTTTTGTTGTTGTTATAGTAACTCAAAAGGACTAAGATGAGTAGGAAATCTCAAGCAGTGTAGCTATAAGGAAATTTACACCCAGACACATTATAGTAAAACTTCAAATCATAAAAGAGAAAATGATAACCTTTGAGGTGGCCAGAATAGCAAAACAGAGTAGTTTCACAAAGCAACAGTCAGATTGAGACCTGACATCCTAGCAGCAACAGTTGGGGCCAAAAGATAGAGAAATTATCTTTCCTTCTGTGCTGAAATCGGTAGCTGTCAACTGACAAATTAATTCATGGCCAAGATATATTTCAAGAATATGGCCAAAATAAAATTCTTTTCAGAACTAAAATATAAACTATTTTAAAAGACTGTATTTCCATCCCAACTGAAAGATTTAAGAGGTAATGAAAACTGAGGGGCAAAGTAAGTGCTAAAATGCTAGAAAATCTAAGTAAGCACTATTTGAAAATATCATAATGCATTGCAGGTATAAAATTGAAAGAAAAATATAATAAATTTAAGTCACAAACAGTTTGAAAGAAAATAAACATTAATTTTGAGTTTGACAAATTAAATATTCGTATTGTCATTTATTGGGTAATAAGTGATGATTAGGAAGAGGTTATGTCACTTTAAAAATAGAACACGAAAGGAAAATAAAACAGTTAAAATAAACTCTGAAAATCCAAAGAATATAAGAAATGGGAGGGGAAAAGAAAATAAAACAGATGGAACAGAAATTACGTGGTGGATAGAATTGATATATATTGATTTCTAGAGGAAAGGACAACAACCATTACATGAGAATTTTATATACTACTAGAGGCCTGATGCACGAAATTCGTGCAAGGGGCTTGGCCCTCACAGTCCCAGCTTCATCTGGAAGGACATCCAGAAGGTCGTTAGGCTGTCCCGTCTAATTGGCATATTACCCTTTTATTATTACAGATAGCTATAACAAATAAAACAGTATATTACTTCTAGGAGAGACTTGTGAGGTGTAAGGATATAGAAAGTTTGGAAGACAGGATGGTAGAAGAAAGTATTCCATGCAGAAACAGGAACTATTGGGCAGGAAGTTTCTGTATCCACTCAGACAATGCAACTGCTGGCAAAGCACGAAATGAAATGGTGGGAGAGGTAAACCCGGTGTCCTCAGAGGTAAAGCACTGCAGATGAAGTAAGAAGAAACTGCTTCTGGTAGGACATTTAGGAGGCTGTAGCTTATCAGACACCAGGGGAGGATTGTGGAGTAGGGATACGAAGCTATTCTCTCTCGAGGTCTAGGTTACTCAGGCTGCTGTAACAAAATTCCATGAGTTGGGTAGCTTACAAATAACAGAAATTGATTTTTCACAGTGACAGCATGGTTGGGTGAGGACCCTCCTCTGGGTTATAGGCTTCTCTGTGTGTTCTACATGGCAGAAGGGAGGGGGCAGCTCTAGAGGAACTCCTATATAAGGGCCCTAGTGCTATCCATAAGGATTCTACCCGCATAAGCTCATCACTTCCCCAAGGCCCCAATACCAGCATCACCCTGAGCATTACGTTTCAGCATACGCATTCAGGAGGAGACACAACACCGAGACCACCGCACAGCATTCAGTTAACCAAAACTATGGAAAAGGCTCTTCAAGTAAATGAGGTAAATTAGATAGAAACTAAATGGAAGGGAATTTTGATTTAATATCAGAGATTTTAATATTACTGTCAACATCTGGCTACGGAACATAAATTCTCAGGAATAATGAGCTCCTCATTAACAGAGGTCTTATTTGGGGTGATAATTTGGAGAAATGATCAGAGATGATTTCATATCTTGGCAATTATGTGAGCATTCAGGGTGAGGGTTGTGCACTCCTGTGGCTAACAAGTTAGCTATACATGTGCAAAACAGCGCCAAATAAACAGATGCCAGGCTGTCATCAGCACACATCTGTAGCTTAAAATTTTTTAAAGTTGTATGTTTATAAAGGTAACAAATAAAATATGGGTTCTATGATAAAAAAAAACCAGAGGGAAGAAATATATTTCCAGATTTAGAGGAAGATAATAACCTTTGGAGAAAAATTATTAATTGGATGTTCATAAAGAGTGTTTTAGAAAATTATTTAGTTCCTTTGTTAAGCTGTAAAAAGCTAAAGCACTTCCCAGCATATTATTTCATATCATATAAAGGATTTTATTTTTGTGTATTAAAGCATAAATGTGAAAGAATGATGTCCATAAATATAACTGGAGATTATTTCCATACCAGTAGCCCATGGCACGATATTGCACCCCGTAGGCCGCCCACCGCCTCCACGGGAGCTGGTGGGAAGCGCAGCCTGCTGCCCGGAGCTGCGCTGCTTCCGCAGGAGCCCTGGGGCTTCCATGCGCCGTGGAAGTGAGCGGCTGACACTGGTGGCAGCGGGCCGGAGGGGAGCTGCGCCACTTCCATGGGAGGGCCCGCTGTCTCCTCTCCCAGCCTGCGGTCGGCGAGGAGGCTGCAGGCCGGCCCCGTCCCTGTCCCCCTGTCCCTGCCCGTGTCCGCTCTGGCTCTGGGGGGCCGGCCGAGCCCGGCAAGGTGGCTCCTTGGGGCACAGCAGCTTGCGGTTCCGTCTCTGTCTCCATCTCTGCTCCGGGCAACTCCTCCTGTCTGGTTGTGACCCGTTAAGGTGTCCTGGCCTAATTTGCATACTTCCCCTTTTTATATATATAGATTATTTATACAAAGTAGAGTTCCTTGGTTTTCTGCAGGAGTATAACGAATAAATATATCTTTTTTGTTTTTCTATATATTGTTCTATTTATCCATCTATCTATAATATTCACTACACACAGCTGTTATTCATTCTCCCTCATGCATGACAACTATTTTATAAAATCAATTTAGCATCAATATTGATAAAAGAATCTCCTGGCACTTCAAAGTAAAATTTCCCTTTGAATGAGGGAGCCATCAAGAAAGTGTGATTAAATTATTTCTCAGACTTTCAGTCTCTAAGTTTCTGAGGATAGGAGACTTTATGATGTTAGGAATGGCAGATTAAATTATATTGTGGCAGTAGGATAATGGATTTAAAAAATGGCAAATTTAAGAACCCAGGGTGCTCCTAGACAGTTATGTAAAAGTGAAAAATATGCATTACTGGTTAAGGAGATTTTAAAATTATACATAATTACAGAATTTATAGAGCCCACTAGTTTAGCTATGCTATAATAATATTTTATAATTATATTTAAAATAATATCGGATTTATAATGTTGGATTAATGTATCTTAAGCTGAAGTAATGAAAGTTGAAAGAGATGTAGGATCTTAGGAAGTATCCATAAACTTTGTAGCATTTTCTTCTCACTGCCAAAGTCATAATTGGAGAGAGTAAACTACAGAGTTTTGATTGATGCAGAAGTTACCTTGCTTATTTGATTTCATTTTTGTTAAATAGAAAAAACAATATTTGTAAAAAGTTTTTACCACCTTTTCAGTATTATTTTTAAAAGAAAAGTAAATCACATCATGACCACAATATCTCCAGGAAAGCAGATTTCAAATCCGTGCACTTCTCAGAAAAAAAAAAAAAATGTTGACAAATTTCAGCCCTCATCACAATTTCATTTTCTAACTCATATGTTCAATCTCCATCATCATCTGCAAAGCAAGCAGCCTTTCCTTGACACATAGCCAAGAAGAAAGACAGAAAAGGAAAATATTTTCTCAAAAGGAGTGCTATGCATGGTGGGCGCTGAGATGAAGAACAATTAATCTCAAACGGCCCTTCTCCTTCACATGCAAGGGGAAAGTGTCAAATTTAAATGCTCTTCACAAAGAATTATATTCACTCTTCTCCTTTTTATCTCTGTCTTACAGCTTATCTCATCTCAGGTCTAACGTGGAGAAAGAGAAAGCTACGGTGACAAGGGAAACCTCTTCCTCGGGTACCCAGAGCTGTCAGAGTTGCTCTGATAATTCATTTCTATTAAATTCAGTCCTTGAGTACAGCGTATTTTTTATCTGAGAATTTCTAGTATCTAATAAATAATGCACAGATTATTGATTGAAATACAATTATTTTTGCAAAGGTTTCAAATCCTTGAAAAGTATGGAGTAAAAGATGGATGCACAACTGAGTAATTTGTCTACCTAGCATTGGTCTCTAGTGTATTATCCTTCAGTGCTTTGGAAACTATCAGTTTATGCTGATATGCACCTATAATTTAAAGACTATACATGCATGCTGAAACAAAATACACTCAGAGGTCTTACATCCAGTAATTGTCTCATGGGAATTTGGCAGGCCTGTGTACCCCTTCCAAATTGAAAAAGATGTTTGAGAAATTGTAGTTTTGTATTCAGTTCTGCTCACACTTTAATGCTATCACTTGGCCGCTGTAGTACATTAAGAAATTATATGCAAAAAGTGAAAAGATCTCTAAAGATTCAACTGATATTGCAAGTAAGTTGAGATTATCTACTCTGCATATTAATATCAGGGTTGTAGCTTGCATAAAGGAGGTAATAAGATTATGTTCCTCCTCATGAGATAAGCACTGGCTGGATATTCAGGAGTGCCCAGACCTATTACCAATTTTATTATAGCCACCAAATCTACTTTCCTTAGAAAAGGTGATATAGGATTGCCTAGATGACTATTCTTTCTGTAGTATGTTAAGGCTAAAATAAAAGTATAATGTTACATGATGGGAGTTCAAATACGTAGGGACACCTTATTTAAAGGTATCTTATTGATCATATCTGAGAAAATATATTCACATGAGTAATCTTGTAGTGTAATAGGCCCTATTTGCTATGAAATTCCTCTATTTGACTTCTAGTACTGCAAATGGGAAAGAGGAGAAAATTTTGTTACATTAATAAGATCTATGTAATTATAAGTAGAAGACAAAATGATAACAAGGAATATTTGGAAATTATTCTGTCATGAGAGGTTAAAAGCATGCATTTTAATAGGATTGACCTTTTACATTAAGATAGAATAAAATGTCACCAGAATTAAAGTGATTCAAAGGGCAGCAGGAAGGGACCTTCCACATAAATACATTTTCTCCCCTACTAAATCGCTCTGATGCATGAAATCTCAGTGTTAGTATTCCTCCCCTTTCTTAGAATGTCTTCTTCACAGTTTTTATTGCAAATTTTACTCCGGACAGATAACTAAGAAACCGTCACAGGATTTCTGTGGTGACACCCATAAGTAAATAGACACGAGGATCAATAAAATAGGGGACAGAAAAAGAAAAAATAATTTATAGTGACCAAGTTTACTTGAAATTTTATCTCAAGCTTTTAGACAGAGATAATCATGAGAAAGTTGCCCTGTCATGGATAATACCAGCACTTTTGAACAAATATTTTTATATCAAGGTCATATACTCTCTGCTAACCTAAGGACATGGATATGTTGGCAAAGGAAAAATGGGCAAGGCCAAACCAATAATTTAATCATTTGCTGGGT
This sequence comes from Murina feae, assembly GCA_004026665.1. NCBI lineage: Eukaryota > Metazoa > Chordata > Mammalia > Chiroptera > Vespertilionidae > Murina > Murina feae. Next base: position 24,726 of record PVJC01011041.1, on the reverse strand, counting down.
TCACAAAGGCTGTTAGGAGAGTGGGGTTAGGGAATGTCAAGGTTGGGTTTCCAGAGATTGCAACCGGGGTCGTTTATTAGGGGCGCTTTAAGAATCTATATCCATGAAGGGAGAATAAAGATACAGGATTGTGTAGAAGGGAGAAAGCTGAACAGCAGCACTGCAGTCCTGGTGATACCTCAGCTCCCAAGGTGACCTCTGATTCTGTAATGATCCTTCAGAGTTGTCAGGATTTGGGTTTGGACCCTGGGCCTTTAGGTTCTTATATCAAAAAGTCATTGGATATGGGCTGTCTCTGGAAAGGGGTTGGACCGTGGGCAAAGCTCTCTATAGCTGAGTCAAGCTTTCTGAAGGGGTTGAAAGCTGAGAACTGTTAGTCAAAAACCTTTCCAGAATCTGGGGAATAAATTCTTCTGTTCCAGTGGTGGATCTTAGCAACTGAGATGTACTACCTTCTTCAAATTTGGCCAAAGTACTCATTAAAGACCCTCTAAACATTTTTACTTTGACTATTTAACATTCCCTTTTTTGATATAATCTATACGTATACAAGCTCCAAAATTCCCTATGCCTTTCCTCAATGCATCCATCTTCTGTCACCTTTAATGTCTTCAATGTTATCTTGTGTGGCAAATATTAAAAAACCATTTAAAAATTTACAGGGAAGATACCATTGTTCAATGCTTTAAAGGAAAATAATGTCTGATACATGTTTTCTATTTCTGTGGTTTCTACATTGTTGGTTTGTTTTTTGGTTCAAAATATTACCATAGCATGAGTCATTGCATCATTTGTATTCTTTACTGCTTATTCTCATTTATATTCAGAAAGTATGCAATAATTCTGCCACAATATATTAGTTGAACTGGAAGTATTAAAGCAGCTACTCTGAATGGCTGAAGTGGGAGAGCTGATTTTATTATGCTGTTTTAGAAATACATGCTGTCATTAACCAACAATAAACGGGACAGCTGAGCTTTCTCCCACAAAGCCATGCCTTGGGTTGTCTGAGAAAACATTCTATCCAGAATGTAATACAACTAATTGCTTTATGTATTACTTACTTAGTGATATTGTAAAAATAAACTGTTTTAAAGTGAGAAATATTTAAAAAGTGTCAAAGATGAAAACATCAACTGAATTCTCATTTCATGTATTACCTATGAGGATTTTAGAAATGTCTGAGCAATTAAACACAGTCATTTCTAATGTTCCTCACAGATTCCTTGGTTGATTGTGCCTATCTGTAATATAGTTATTGTCAAACTAAAACAACACATTCTGAAGACCATCACATGATGAATTTTGCCTGATGGGACCCTGATTCTGTCAAGTTCTTGATGCATATTCCATAAAGTAGTTCTCCACCTTCCCCTGGTACTATCATTATTGTAAGAGTAACTCAATGTCACTATTCAAAATCAGTTTTACATGAACTCATCAGTCTCAATTCCAAACTATGCTATCACTCCCATTGCAACTTAGATGTCTATTGCAACTTAGACGTCTGCATGTCCCTCATATCATGGGTGTCAGGCAAATACTAAGTAGAGCTGACCTATGGACAACAGGAAGATTGAGGCACCCACACCTGTGCAGTCAAAACTATGTGCATAACTTTTGACTCCTCAAAAACCTGGTTGTCCCTTAGTACCTCTGGGGATTGGTTCTAGGAAACCCCATGGGGAAAAAAAGTATGCATACTGCATTCCCCTATATAACATGCAATAGGTAAATGTATGAAGTTGGCTCTCTGCCTCTTCACACCCAACCATAGATCGAAAACCATACAGTTATTTATTGAAAAAAATCTGGGTATAAAAAAATCTGTTCAAGGATCAGCTATTGAAGGTATTTGTTGACATAATTGTTGTCTGTCTTGTTCACAGAACTCTAAGCTATGTTAGGATCTATGTGTTTAGCCTAATGCTCTCCAGTTCCATCCATGCTGTTGAAAATGGAAAGAATTCCTTCATTTTTACTACAGAATAGTATTCCACTGTGTAGATGTGCCACAGTTTTTAATCCACTCATCTGCTGATGGGCACTTATGCTGTTTCCAAATCTTAGCTATGGTAAATTGTGCTGCTATGAACATGAGGGTACATATATCCTTTCTGATTGGTGTTTCTAGTTTCTTGGGATATATTTATAGAAGTGGGATCACTGGGTCAAATGGGAGTTCCATTTTTAGTTTTTTGAGGAAAATAAGTCAAAGAAAGATAACTATCACATGATCTCACTCATTTATGGAATACAATGAACAACATAAACTGATGCACAAAAACAGATCTAGAGACCAAGAAGCATCAATCAGACCATCAAACCTCAGAGGGAAGGTAGGAGAGGGTTGGGGCAAGGGGGCGAGATCAACCAAAGGATTTGTATGCATGAATATAAGCATAACCAATGGACACAGACACCAGGGGGGGTGAGAGGATGAATGGGGGGTGGAGGGGCAATGGAGGAATAAGGACACATATGTAATACCTTAATCAATAAAGAAAAAAATTTTAAAAAAATCTATGTGTTATTCACTCCTAAATCCCAAGAGCTCAGGAATTGGCCAGGCAATTTTGATTTCTAAGTAGCAATAGAATGAACACATGAATATCAGTGAACTCCTTAATGTATGGCTTATCAAATCCTTATTCAAATTTTGAAAATACACTATCACTCTTGTCCTTATTCTATCTAATAAAAGAGCAATATGCAAATTAGACAACACTCTGTCACAAAGATGGCTGCCCCGTGACCACAAGATGGCGGCGCCCATAGCACAACCTAATAAAAGAGTAATATGCAAATTAGGCATCACTCTGTCACAAATATGGCCGCCCCCATAGCCACAAAATGGTGGCGCCCAATCCAGCCAATGAAGTGGTCGGGCCTGTTAGCCATGCAGGTGGTGGGGGAGGCAGGGGGCCCACGGGGCAGAATAGGTGATCAGAGGGGGCAGAGGCCTCAGGCATAGGCAAGGGTGGAGCTGGTTATTGGAGGGGGCAGGGACAGAGCCAGTGATCGGAGGAGTATGAGAGTGCCCTACCCAGGCATAAGGCCTGGGCCAAAAGCCTCAGGCCTGGGCAGGGACAAGGCCAGAGATCACAGGGGCCTGGGCTCCCCAGAGCCAGCTATTGGAGGGGGAGGGGAAGAGCCTGAGATCACAGGGGTCTGGGGGTCCTCGGCCCAGGCCTGTAGCCTTGGCCAGAGGCTGTAGTGGGGCAAGGGTAAAGCCCAAGATCAGAGGGGCCTGGGGGCAGAGTTGGCCATGAGAGGGGCAGGATCAGAGCTGGAGATTGCAGAGGCCTAGGCTCTGTGAAGCCAGTTATCAGAGGGGCTTGGGGGTCCCCTGCCCAGGTCTGCAGCCTCGGCCAGAGGTTACAGGCCTGGGCAGGGGTAGAGCTGAGATTGGAGGGGGAGGGGTGGAGCCGGTGATCAGAGTGAACTACAGAGGAAACACCTTTTCTTACCGCTCATTGGCTAAGCTCCCTGTATACCACTGGTAATATTCTTAGTAACTTGGGTAATAAGAATCCAAAAAGATGATCCACCACACTCCTGGAGAAAAAAAAAAAATCCACTGCTGGAGGTCTAAGAAATGTTATATACTGCCCTAGCCAGTTTGGCTCAGTGCATAATACCTCAGCCTGTTGACTGCAGGGTTTAGGTTCAATTCTGACTAAAGACATGTACTTAGGTTGCAGGCTCCTCCTTTGCCGGGGCCCAGGTCAGGGCATATGCAGGAGGCAACCAATCAAAGTGTTCCTCTCACTTTGATGTTTCTCTCTGTCTTTCCCTTCTCTTCCACATTCTCTAAAAATCAATGGAAACATATCCTCAGGTGAGGATAAAAAAAAAAGAAATGTCATATCCTATGAAAGACATCATTAAAATGCCTAAAGAAAGATGTTATTTTTTTCATGGTGAATGGACAGGAGTCTGTGTTGATTAAAATACTTTGATGGCTGCAGTGACTGGCAATGGCTAAAGCAGCGGAGTGATGGGGCTGGTGGCTTTTCCTGATTAGCCTGGTCACCTCCCACTAAGGGAGGCCAGACTGTGGTTTAGGCCCGCTCCCCAAGGGGAGCAGGGAGTGAGCCTAAGCCGTCACTAGGATACCCCCTGAGAGCTTCCAATATGTGAGAGGGGGCAGGCTGGGCTGAGGAACCCCCCTTCCCTCTGCAGTGCATGAATTTCATGCACCGGGCCCTAGTCTTACAATAAATGGATAGCATTCATATAATATCTACTAGAGGCCCAGTGCACAAGATTTATGCAGTGGGGGGAGGTCCCTTATCCCAGCCTGCACCCTCTTGCAGTCTGGGATGGGGAGTATCTGGCAGTTGGACATCCCTCTTGCAGTCCAGGACCCCTTGCTCCTTACTGCTTACCTGCTCACTGCTCCTCACCGATTGACTTGCTGCTCCTTCCTTAGTGCTGCCGTAGAGGCGGGAGAGGCTCCTGCCACCACCGCTGCACTCACCAGCCATTAGCCTGGCTTCTGGCTGAGCAGCACTTGCCCTATTGGAGTGCACTGACCACCAGGGGGCAGCTCCTGCATTGAGTGTCTGCCTCCGCACCCCCCGTGGTTAATGCACATCATTGTGATAAGTTGTTCTGGTTGTTCTGCCGTAATGGTCACTTAGGCTTTTCCTATATAGATGCTTTCTTTATTTACTTGCTATTTCCTTCAACCATTCATTTAGCCACTACTTATTTGACACTCAATATTTGACAAACACTGGTTATACAATGTTGAGCAAAACAGACTCTGTCCTGTTCTCAAGCACATTAAAGCCCATGTGAAAAACTAACATTAGTCAAGTATTTACATAACTATCCATGTCCAGAAAATGATGAGTGCCATACACACATACCAACAAAAACTGTAGGGAACTATGAGAGTGTGTAAATAGTGCATGCTATGAACTATGGGGGTTAAGAAAAACTTCTGGAGAAAGCATTTGATCTGAGTAGTGAGGGCAGTTTAACAACATGTGGGGTGAAATCTTCTCATGCCTCATGTTGTACAAAGGTCTTAGTCAGAAGGAGCTGGTGAAGCACTGCTGAAACATACAGAGTAGCACAGCGGTGTGATGCTGTGGGCTGTGCTTCAAAAGGCCCCTGCTCCCTCACTGTGCTTCCATGTCATGGAGTTAGCATGAGAGTGGTTTGTGCCAGCAGTCTATAAGCCCAGGTGTTAAACGGAGTCCTGGAAATGCTGTTTGCCCAGGGCCTTGGGGCCCTGGCCTTGTGCAAAATCACGTTCAGATGAAGCCCCTCCTGAGAGGGTATGCCTTCCTTTTGAGGTAGCTTGTTGCTAGGCACACCTAGTAAGTCACTCTGCTCCATCACGAGGCCACCCTGCTGTTCTCCGTGTAGTGTAGAGAAGTAGCTAAGACTATAAGGCAGGAAAAAGAACAGATACCTGAGGACATGAAAGAAGACTTCTGTGGCTTGGGCAGAAATCATGGGGTATTTCTTTTTAATTAATTTTTCTGCATATGGCCAAGTTCATTTTTAATCTTTTATTATAAAATTTCTCTGAGCACTTCAAGGTTTGGCTCCACATGAGTAGACCATTTTATTTTATTTTTTTAAATCCTCACCTGAGGATATGTTTTTATTGATTTGAAAGAGAGCAAAAGGGAGAGGGGAAGATATAGAGAGGGAAACATCAAAATGAAAGAGAAACATAGATCAGTTGCCTCCTACAAGCACCTGAACTGGGGGTCAAACCAGCAACCTAGGTATGTGCCCTGACTGGGAACGGAACCCACCATCTTTTGGTGTACAGGGATGATGCTCCAATCAACTGAGCCACCAAACCAGGCTGACGTGGCTTTTGAATCAGGACAGTTATTGTTTGTTTGTTTTGGGTTTATTTGGTTTAAGGAGATATATGCCACATAAGTCTACTTTGGCTTAAGCACTTAGCAATTAAAAAACAAAACAAAACAGTGTCATGGGAATTTTGTTGAAGGTCAGTAACTCATGCAATAAATAACCTTGTGCCTCCTCTTTTCTGCTCTTCCAGAAACGGATAGTTTTAGTCACAGCTCATGCCTGCTGGGCCTCATGAGGGCTTATTGTCACTGTCTTTAGTCCTCATACTATTAAATTTAGTCTCATACTATTAAATTCTGTGGCATATATATCCTTTTTAAAAAGTTTTAAGAACATGACAAAACCCAGAACCTTTATATCAGATACAGGAGGAATTAGAAGGCATTGATGTTACAGCTTGAGGCAGTGCTGTGAAATACACAGCCACCCTACAAGGTGCACATTAATTAATAGTGGACTGATGATAAATGTCTTTTAATATACCGCCGTTTACATATACAGTTTCCTTTTGGAGCTGCAGGAAGCATTTCTAGCCATATTGGTGCCTCCAGAGAGGAAAGCCAGGCATTTTTGGATCACTTTTGCATGGTGTACATGATTTTCTTAATTAAAGCTGCTGTGTTATAAACATTGACCATCACATACCGAAAAATAGGTCTAGGACATGCCACTTTAAAGTGTTCCTATTTTGACTCTGTTAGAACTTTTCACTGTGACCTCGCCACTGACTCAGCGCTTCTCTCCTGGACATGTCCTGAGGCTTCCATCTCCAGCATTTCATTTCAATTTCCAACAGTCAATCTCCCTGTTCATTCATACTGCTCCTGGTAGACAGCACCATATGACAGGGATGACAAATACTTTTCATTCTGAGTACTGAACTTTAGATGAGAAAGGATTTCCTGGAATATTGAGTTAAAGCATCATTCATCTGTTATAAGCTACAGTGGGACTGGTAGCCATATGTGCTAATGTTCCTTATGATGTCAGCCAAACACATTGAACAGGATGATGGAAAGAGAGCAATTTCCATTGGATAAATTCTATTGCATGTAGAAAAGAAATATCATGGACTTTGGCCTTAGACAGACCAAAAATTCTGATTCAGGGATTGGTGGGTGGGAAAATTGTCACAAACTTTTAGGCTGAGAGAATCTAAAAACACTAAATTACATATAAAATAAATCTTCCTAAAAGCTTCATGTAGCCAACAAGAGAGAGAGAAAGATCTTTGGAAAGACAAACACCTGCAATGGTGAATGAATAAGGCATTTTTGTGTCACTTTCGCACTGTTGGAATTATCTGATTCAGAAGAGGTGGTGATGAGGACTCACTACCATTTAGGATAGATTCTCAGACCAGAGACACCATTTGGAGTCGCTGGCCTACCTTGAGCAGCACAAACTAGAGAATTTGCCCAGCATCAAGTTTTACTAGTAATTGCAAGGCTGTGGGAAGACAGGCAGGAAGCAGAGCAGTGACTACTTGAGATCCACCAGCACAATCCCCAGGACCTGTCTTATCACATTGTTGTGCTTTTTGTCTAGTCATAATTAGTGTCTGAGGTCTCCAAGTTATGCATGGGATCACATCATTTATACAGACGGAGCTGTTACATTCTGATTGTGTGAATTTCATGGCATTTTTCATGACCCATCATTATACAGATTCCATGTTTATTTGCCATAAATAGTCTAGACAGACCAATTACACATTGCTACCGCACATTACAGATAAGGACTATACCATAGAAAAACCACCAGTGTATGTGCCAGAAGGTCTTCCATTAGCATATTTTCAACGTTTGTCTGGATTCCTTCCTTCCTTCCTTCCTTCCTTCCTTCCTTCCTTCCTTCCTTCCTTCCTTCCTTCCTTCCTTCCTTCCTTCTTTCCTTTCTTTCTTTCTTTTGGTCAACCCCTTGGATAAAATGAGAGATAAGATTCCAAGCCAACTGCTAAACATTTCCTTCCCATAATCTTAGATTTCTTATATGTTGGTGATATCATTAAAATGGTTTATCTATGCCAAGATAACAAATTATGTTCTTTTGGCATTTAAACACTTGCTCCATCTGGAAATTGTTTTCCTCCAACATAAGAGTTATGAATCTAAATGTACTATGTCTGTACTACCCAATTATCCAACGTTATTAGTTGCATACTAATTTAAAGTTAAAATATAATTATTAACTTTACTTTATGAAAATATATAACATCTAGTAAATGCCCAGGATTATTCTTTTACTTCTATAAAAACTTGAAATTCTTAATTAGCTTTAATAAATAAAATGTTTTTTTATTTTGATGATATATTATGGTTTTGTAGTTTCTACAGCTTACCTTAAAAAGATATAGTTTCTTAATATTTATATTAAAGAATAAGTTTTAGCATGCTTGCTATAATTTTCAATTTCCTTCTAATACTATCTAAACTAATAAAAGCGGAATAGTAAAATTAACCATTTCTCCAGGACGCCCAACAGCCAATCAGAGTGGCTGTATGCAAATTAACTCAGCCAAGATGGCAGGCGCGGCTGCCTCACCCAGGCCCAAGCCGCATTTCTCCCCTCCCTGACCCTGTAAGGGGACTGAGGAGTGGGAGAAAGGCTCCTGGGCCAGAAGCGAGGCCCCCCGGTTGCCTGCCTTGCTGCCTGCTCTGGGGGCTGGGCTCTCCGAGTCCCGGGGAGCCGGAGAAATGGACAAAGGAACCCCGGGCGGCAGGGAGAGGCCCCCTCGGTTGCCCGCCTCGCACCTGCCCGGGGGGCCAGAGAAACAGGCGCCTGGGGGCCGCAGGGAGAGCCCCCCCCCTGTTGCCCATCTCGTGCCTGCCCGGGGAGCTGGAGAAACAGGCGCCTGAGGGCCGGCAGGGAGAGGCCCCCGCCCTTCGGTTGCCTGCCTTGCACCTGCCCGGGGGGCCGGAGAAACAGGCACCTGGGGGCTGGGCTCCCCAAGTCCCCTCAAGGGGAATCCGGGAGCTGGAGAATAGCGCCCTGGTGCTGACTACTGGGAGCCTCAGATGTGACTGGGGGCAGGCCCCCAGTGTCGACACTTACACATGTACAGGTACACACAAAGGTGCCTGCCAGACTGGGGCAATCACAGGACATCCACTGAGGGGTTCTGGACTGTGAGTGGGGGCAGGCTGGGCTGAGGGACCCCCACCCTCCTCCCGTGCACGAATTTTGTGCACCGGGCCCCTAGTTCTTCCTAATAATAGCACAATTGCTGTAATATAAACCATTCAATCTTTTCCAGTGTGTGGTTGTTGTGTTATTTTATTTATTTTTTAAATCAGTTTCAAGTCCATATGCTCTTTGATTTTAGTTTTATATTTTACATTTTAGCTTTGTAAATAAAATGTTATATTTTATAATTATTTCTCTTTTGTACCATTGATTATTCCAAGAACTCTGACACTGCCTCAATTATCAGTTTCATTTATGTAAATAAAGACCTTATAAGATTAAATAGTTGGGTGAGGTTATGTAATAATACTAACAGTATTATTAATCATTTTCTATTATGATTAGTAATTATTATAGTGTTATTAATAATTATCTATTAAAAATAACTTGATTTCATCTCATAAATTTCAAACTTATGAGTTTCTCTTATGCTTAAAATTGTAAGGGGTAAACTAAATGGCAATTCAAGGTGACTCTAGATTTATTATTATTTTTTAATATATATTTTATTGATTTTGTTACAGAGAGGAAGGGAGAGGAATAGAGAGTTAGAAACATCGATGAGAAAGAAATATCCATCAGCTGCCTCCCGCACACCTCCCACTGGGGATGTGCGGCACATGCCCTTGACCGGAATCGAACCGGGGACCCTTCAACCCGCAGGCCGACACTCTATCCACTGAGCCAAACCAGTCAGGGCATATTTCAAGACCTTATATTTAACTAATGAAAATTACCAGATCTATAAATATTATAATGTAGTTATTTTAAAAATCAGATTAATTATATTGCACGTAATCAGATTGCTTACACTGATATTATTAAGTTCCTCTCTATCCCAATTGTATAGAAGAACAAAGGGTTGAAAAAGGAAGGAGAAAATGATTAGGAAAAGAAAAAAGTTAATATTTATTGGAAAAATGATTAAGTTATCAAATGTAAAATGAGTTTGTGAAACAATTTGCGTATATTTAAGAAAACTATGTTTTATTGAACAATCATATATTTTACTTTAAAAGAATGAGAATGATTTTATAGATTTGATGACAAACAAAAAATATGACAATGCTCAGCTATTCAAATATTTATATTCTAAGTAGCTGCTGATCCCATCTTTTTTAAAAATTGAAAGAAAGTTAAATATTATGACATCTATGGTAACACCTTTTTATTTTTTAGTTATTAGAGACATATTCCTGTCTTCAAACAACTATAAAAATAAATTAAAATCTAAATGTTTATTTTTAAGGAAGCACCTACATTTCTGAGTTCTAATAATTGTCTTTATAAAACTGATGTAAAAGGGGGAAGAAAAGTGCAATAAGAACACAAAGATTTTTTTGCCATTTGCTTTTCCCTTTTGTTATGGGGATAATTAAAACAAACTATATGGAGGATAGTAAAATGAAAAGTTATATGCGCATTATCTTGATTTAAAAAAATATTTACTTCAAGTATGTTTTTTTAAGTTTTGTGAAGTAAATTATAAGCACCATTACATTTCAACAACTCATATGTCTGTGTGAATCTCTAAAAAATAAGAACTCCTTTGCCTAACCATGTTATGAGTGTCAGGCCTAACAAAAAGAGCAATAATTCTCTAACTATGTAATATCTAATCCATATTTTAATTTTCACAATTTCCCTCACTGTCATTTATAGCTGGTTGAATAGATAATTGTCCATTCCAAGGCAAACTTTTGGTTGCCATGGCTTTTAAGTATTTTTTAATCTAGAAGAGTCTTCCTTGTGATATGGTAATACTTGTTGAAGAGTCAGGTCATTTGTTTTGCAGATATTTCCTACCTTCCCCATTGATCTGATTGTTTTCTCCTGGTGGCATTCGACCTTTCAATCACCTTCTATGACCATCAAAAAATGGGTATTATGTTGAAAGGTTTACATAGATTTAGGTTAAAATAATTTGGCAAGATTACTTACAAGATGCTGCTGTGCCCCTTGGATTTCATTGCATCAGAAGGCCTGTCATGTTCTGTTGTCCCACTGTTAGTGATGTTGACTTTCACTCTGAATTAAAATAGTGACAGTTATTGCTTTCAATGCAAACATATTTACTCTTTCTGCTGCCTCAGCTCCCCCTCTCCCCTGCTTCTCCCTCCCTTCTTCACCACCTCTGGTGCCTCGGCTCCCTTCTCTACCACTTGGCTCCCTTCTGCAGCACTTGTCTTCCTTCTATGCTGTCTTTAGTCTTTGCTTTCCTGTGTATGCAAATTAACTGCCATCTTTGATGGGTTAATTTGCATATAGTTACTCTTATTAGTTTGTGGATGTGGCTTGGCTAGTGGGCATGGCTTAGGTATCTCGGAGTGATGGTTAATTTGCAAATTACTCTTTTATTAGAGTAGATATTTCATGTTTATAGGTCCATTTGATTGTTTTCTTTGTATCATTTACTTTTCATTACTTATGGTATTTGAGCACATAAAAGTTATGTGTAATAACTAATCTAAAGTTCAGGTCTGCAAATCCAACATCTCTGTGACGGCTGCTGCTGTTTCTGTTGATTTGCTCCTATGGGTTGAATTTACTTCTGTCTTGGTATGTCTAGTAATTTTCTGTTGGATGCTGGACTCAGTAATATTACCTTTCAAGGCCTGGATTTTATTGTCTTACATTAAGGAGTGTCTGTGATCTCTGGTTTAGCAGGCAGTTACTTACAAATTAGCTCAATTCTTTAGAGATTTGTTTTCAGGCCTTTTAAAAGGAGAGTCCAGAGTAAACTTATTTATTTATGAGTTTAAATCCATCACGAAGGGCCAACCCTTCTGGAGTCTCCATTGCATACTTTGGGTGTTCGAGGAAGTCTCTCTACTCTGACTAGTGGGCACTCAAACAGCTGCCATATTTCTGAGAACTCTGCTAATTAACTGGCTTAGAGTTCTTCAGAAATGTTTCTTTCTCTGAGTTATTCTCTACTTGGACTCTTGGGGTTCTCCATAGAAGTGTATATATTGTCATTCGGACAAAATCTAAGGGAGTTCCCAATGCAGATTTTTGGAACTTTCTTTGCACACTTCTCTTCTTTTTCAACCTGATCCACACATTCCAGTCACCCTAGCCTACAAACTCAAATCTACTGGGTTTTATTTGTGTTCTCTCTCCTGTTTTATGGTCCAGAATTAGCCAAAGGAAAAAATCCGAACAATTATAGAACTGACCTTATTTCCCCCTTTTCTCAAGGATAACAGTCCTGTGCAGTCTCATTTCAGTAACTGAAAAGCGTTATTTTATATACTTTGTGAACTTTTCAAATTATTTATGGTAAAATGGTAATTTTGGACTTTGTTATTCCAAAATTCCTGGAAGCATAATTCTAATTACCCTTTTAGTTTCTTAAGAGCATATTTCTTGGTTGTCCATTGCTTTGTACTGTTTAAAATTCAGCAATAGAACCTAGATAAAAACTTAGTAAAAAAAGCTATTTGACTTCTGTGAAATTGTCCTCCCTTAAATCTTACTCCATATTTATATATATATATATATATATATATATATATATATATATATATATATATGTTTATATAAATATTTATATAAATACTTATATATTTATATTTATATGATTGTGTTATAATTTAATTTTCCTCTTTGATATTTGAATATGTTTTTCCTGAAATGTCTTTTGGAAAGATGGGATTTGGGGCCAGTTTTATATGTTTTTCCGTATTTCCTTAAATAAATTTTTAATTTGTTTTTTAAATATACTTTTATTGATTTCAGAGAGGAAAGGAGAGGGTTAGAGAGATAAAAATACCAATGATGAGAATCATTAATCAGCTGCCTCCTGCACGCCCCCCTACTGGGGACCGAGTCTGCAACTTAGACATGTGCCCTTAGCCAGATTTGAACCTGGGACCCTTCAGTCTGCAGGCCAATGCTCTATCCACTGAGCCAAACCAGTGAGAGCTCTTTAAAAACTTTTTCTATGTCTTTAGCAACTGAAAGTTTCAATAATTTACTGAATCTTAAATCTGTTGGTGGTGGTTGTTCGATTTCTCTATTTTAAAGGGTTCCTGAGCCTTGGTTGTTTTCTTCCATTCTTTTAATATCAGTTTCTCTCCCCAAGAGAAATATGTGCTGCTCCACTCATCTTCCTTTCAATTAGTTCACTGTGACGACTGAACTGTGCTGTCTCAGAGGCACAGTGGTCCTCATTCTGATGGTGCCTCTTTCTTCTGGGAGTAAACCTTTGCTGAAGTTATTTAGATTCTTCTGCTACTAAGGCCTTACTGCTCCCTGTTCTTTGTGCATCTACTGTTAGACACACAGCACCTCGGCGCGTGTTGGTTCTCATTCTGCTGGTCTCAGGTACTTGTTTTTCTCCTTAGATAATATACCAAAGTTGAGGTATATACATTCTTTATCATCTAGTAATTCAGTTGAGGTAGGTCAACTGTATTTTCTATCCCTGTTGCATGGTATGAATTTAGAAGAGATGTGGGGATAATTTGAGCCAGGCAAATGTCTTTATTCTAGAACAAGCCAGAAGATGTACCCTATAGAATCTGATGTGGTTACAGAAATTAGGCCTCAGTAAGGCTAGTTAGGTAATAAAAGAGTTAACTTTGGTTAACTTATGGTTAAGTTTGCCTAACCATAGAGGGGGTAGAAGAGAAAACTGTTCAGGCAAAACCTGTGAGAATGCACTAATATAGTAATGCGTTAATGTAGCTCCATTATACGTCTATTTACTGTTGATACTCCAAGGATATGGTGTTAGGTATAGGGCTGAAGTTATTCAAAGAAATCACACTAGGTTCCTTTGAAGAACAGCACATAATGAATAATGCAAAAATTTAGTTCTATAAAATAAATCATGACCAAAAATTGAGGAAACAGAAGGAAGAAATATTTATTTAATGTCATATACATGGTTGGTACTATACCAAAAGAAATTGGGATAGAGCATACTTTTTCTTTTTTAATCCTCACCCAAAGATATGTTTTTATTTATTTTAGAGAGAGAAAAAGGGAGAGAGAAACATTGATGTGAGAGAGAAACATCAATGTATACATACCCCAACTGGGGTCCGCAACCTGAATATATGCCCTGACCTGGAATCTAACCCACATCCTTTCAGTGTACGGGAGGATACGCCAATCAACTGAGCCACCCAGCCAGGGCAGGACAGGGCATACTTTTAAACAGTTCCTTGGCATGTTAGATACTAGTTTTGCTTAACAAAGCATGTTAATTATGAAAATATTAAGCGATGGGACTGAAGATCCTAAGATTACTATCTCTGCTGGGGCACTCCTGATCTGCAGAAGGAAATTCTGCTATTGTTATTAATATGGAGCTAATAGCTGAGTGTTATATCTCTATGAGCTTGTAATTGTATTAGCATTATATTCATATGAAATCTGGCACCATGTATCATCATAGGTAGTATTTTCATTGAAGAGAACATGATGTTTTCATACAGTGCTGATATTTGGTAATAAAAGTAAGTAATCTTATTTGATTTAGGATATATCTATTGATATTTAATATAGTCTTTAAAAATACCCATGTTCACCTTTAGTTCATGCTCAACTAAGCTAAGGAAAGTTGAAGTAGTGACCATATTAAATTAAGCATGAGAGGGATGCACAAAAAATAGATATAACTGTACACATTGCTATCCATGTAAAGCTACTGATTTGTGTATTTAGATTTACATTTCTTCATACAAACTGCTTTGTACTCTACAACAAAATTAGGTACAACTTGTGACTAATATGTCTTATAAAATTAAAGGAACATAGTTATGATAAATATGTCAAAAATAGATGTAAATAAGGGGATTTCATCTTTTCCAAAGTGATCATATCAAACATCTACTTTATGACATGAGTCCCTTAGTTAATAGCAGTATAATGCAGGTTTAATGGATGTCATTTTTCAGACATTTGAATTTTTAATTGCTTTCCTTTCAGCTTCATTAGCACAATGGCAACTTTTTAGTCATTCCAATTTTAAGCAAAAAAAATATTCCGGTAACTTCTTTTTGGTTTTAAGAAAAGGTGCTATTCAATGAAGATATCACACACATTCAGGCTTTAATACATAGCACCAAAGGTCAGAGTTTCTGACATAGGCTTCTACGGTTTGGCTTTTCCAGCAGTGCTTTTCCCATTATCTAATAAAATAAACACTTTTTAACTCTATAAATCAACCCTTCCTAGCCCCATCTCCTTCAGATAGCATGTCTGTCATGGTGTCTAGCCCAGCTTCTAAATCATACTAAAGGTAGAGTTGAGAAGGGTAATGAGATCCAGAAAAAATTTTAAAAGCCCACCCTCAGTCCATGAGCTATAAGGACCATGTATATGTAAGCTGATTGGTAAGCATTTTCTCTAGCCATATATAAGAAGCTCTCTCTATATACAGAGGAAGGAGAGTGGACTTTTTGGTGATAAGACTATGACTACATTTTTTGGTGACTTGTCACACTTAAAAAAAAATTTTTTAATTGATATCAGAGAGGGGAAGGGAGGAGGAGGAGAGAGACAGAAACACCAATGAGAAACATCTATTTGCTGCTTCCCACATGCCCCCTACTGGGGATCAAGTCTACAACCACACATGTGTCCTGCCCAGCAAAGGAACTGTGACCTCCTGGTTCATGGGCTAATGCTCAACCACTGAACAACACTGGCCAGGCAACTTGTCACACTAAACCACAGGTTAAACTCTGGATTTCCCCATTATGTGAGTCATATATCCATGTTTTTGATTTTGTTTTCCAGCTCAAGTTAGCTTTAAGTACAGGTTCCTGTACCTGAATTTTATTTTTTCCACTATTATTTGATTATAAAGCATTGCTTGATTGATCTTACTAAATCAAATTTTCCAATAAATCAACTGATTCATTCACAATATTTTATTCAATAAAAAGACAAATTGCTTATTTGGCTACATTGTCTAGCTAATTTTCCCCAAATGGTTAAATCATTTTAAGGTCCCAGAGGCCACTGTAGATTTTAAAAAAGAACTTTCTGGTGGTTATAGGAAATCAGTTCAAAAACTGGTATCCTAAAAAAAACAAAAGTCACTTTCTTTGTAAAGCTCTTTTATTACTCAAGTAGGTATGAACCAAATTGACATAAGTCTAGGTGAAAAGACAATGGAGAAAAAAAGGAGAAACCTTAAAACTAGGAGTAATAGATTCAGTAAACTTAAAACAAAGAAGAAAGAGTTCAATCTGAGATAAACTGGCAAATATTTGAGGCATTGTATATGGTAAATATGAAAAACATATGTATATATAAATTAAGTAGTTTTCTAAACATCATTTTAAACATCTATTGTCTGAAATAATAAGAACTTATCTTTAGGTAGTAGTAAGGAGGTACTAATAAAAATGTTAACATTTATGCATGTAAAACAACGCACATTAACCCCTTATATATTATCACAAACAACTGAGATCTTCACGAGGTGGCCTGAGGAAAGTGCAATACATAGAACAGTTGTTGGAAACTGAACTACTGATGAGTATCCCAGGATTTACTTTGCCACTTAAAATTGTTTCCTAACTTTACAATTTCTGTATGTGCCGCAGTCTATTTTTATAACAGTGAATTTAACTCTAAATATAAAAAGGAACATAAGAAGGTTATAAGAATGTATGGGATTATATCTATGGTTTTCCTTATATTTCCTGAGAATAAACACAGCTTACCCCTTTTGTTCTGCTGTGCATCCTTCTCTTTCTGTGCCTCTTCAATGAGATATCACTAACCAGTGGAGGCCCCCAGGTATTTTAACAGCAATCATCCTATATAATAAAAGTGTAATATGCAAATTGATCGAATGGCAAAATGACCAGTCCATGGGGGGCAGGGCCACCAAGATGGTGCCAGGTCAGCCAAGGTGCAAGCCAGTAGGCAGACAGAGGGGACACCAATGGGGGTGGGAGGAGGCAGCAGCCACCAGCATCAGCAGAATGGCAATGGGGGGTGGGGCCGTGCCAGCTGATGCCATCCCTTGATTGCTGTCCAGTTGCCTTCTGCAGAGGGAGGCCAGCAGCAGTGGTGGGATTATAGGGGGGGGGGCACCTCCTCCTGATTACCCAGTCACCTCCCACAGAGGGAGGTCAGACTGCCATGGGGAGTGGGCCTAAGCCATCAGTAGCATATCCCCTGAGGGCTCTTGTATTGTGAGAGGGCACAGGCCAGGCTGAAGGACACCCCTGAGTGCATGAATTTTCGTGCACTGGGCCTGTAGTGAGGAAATAAAGAGTTTTTGTCTATGTCTCAATATCTCTTATTTTCTTCTCTGTCAGTCTCTCTTTGTAATCCTTTCTTAGTCTCTGTCTCTCTCCTGTATATTTGTGTCCTTTCTTACCTCACCCCTTTTCTGTAATCCCAAAGTATATTAGCTAATTTTCACAATATGTGATCATGTGTGACATAAGAAAGAGGAAACTGAGAGAAAACATTGTAAAACTTGTAAGTGGCAAGGGCCAAGGCAACTTCCTATGCCTTCCAAATGAAATTTTAGGATGGAAAGTAGTCTACAATTTAAGAAGAAAAATAAAGAAAACCATTCACTACACTGTAGTAGCATTATATTGCCATCATACCAATAACTAAGACCACATGAAAAACAGGTTCTCTAATAGCACCTCATTCCCTGAGTCCCATGTAAAAACCCATTTAAAGAGAATTGCTAACATCAAAGAAAGCCTAAACAAATAACAACTTTCACCAGCAATGAGCCTCTCCTCAATGATGTGACAACTTCCATTTCTACCAGAATTCCTGCTGAAGAGCAATGAGATGGAATACCACTGGCCAAATTCTAAAAGGAGGCTAATCTCAACAGTGAAAAAAAAAAAAACAGGTCACATAAAAGAATGTAACTTATGCATTTCAAACCCTTATATAAATTCAAGATATGGATACAAACCCTTTTTATTCTTTTCAATTAATTTATTTAAATGTTAAGTTCAAACTTTCTGAAGGATATTTTGCCATTATGTCTAAGAAACCTTAAAATTCTCATAAAATTGGAAGAAATTATTAAACTTCCTGGAATTCAACTCAGTATGAGAAAATAACTATGAACACTGATAGACCTAGAGATACATGAACCATCTTGGCATTATTCATAAATGCTCTTGCTCCAACTTCCAACATTACCTTCTATCATAAAGATACGAAAAATGTGTTTCTCCTCTGAATAAAGCCAGGAAGCAAATACAGATGTTCACACAATTAGTAAGTAAAGTCGGATGATGTAGGTGTGACAAATGGTACTAAGAAGTCCTCTCATTAGAGGACTATGAAGAGGTGAGACTATTTTCTGTCTTTGCAATTACTTAGTGGACTGTCTGTGGTATGCATTGCATCCAGGTATAATGCTTACTGAAAAATACAAATGCTTTCTGTCTCTACTCTCTTGGTAGAGTTTTCTTGGTTAGAGATTTTATTTTTTAATTAATTGTATTTCCCAACAGCACATGTTCACAAACACACATATACACACATTTTCCTCTTAGTGTGTTTTAAAATTTGCCTTACATATCACTTTCTTATGTACTAGAGGCCTGGTGCACAAATTCATGTACCAGTGAGGTCCCTTGGCCTGGCCAGTGGGATTGAGCCAAAATCAGCTCTCCAACATCCTCCAAGGGATCCCTGATTGCAAGAGGGCGCAGGGCAGGCCGAGGGACCCCAACGGTGCATCATCAGGACAAGGGAGGCATTCGGGAGGTTGGCCAGCTGGAAAGGGACCCCGGGAGGGCTCCAGGGCGTGTCTGGCCCATCTTGCTCAGTCCTTACTGGCCAGACCCCAGCAGCAAGCTACCCTACAGGTCAGAGCATCTGCCCCCTTATGGTCAGTGCACATCATAGCAAGCGGTTGTGTGGCTTTAGCATATCATTAGCATATCATGCTTTGATTGGTTAAATGGACAACTGGATGACCAGACACTTAGCATATTAGGCTTTTATTATATAGGATACCCTTCATGTGGGTGATTCTGTCTAGTTCTTCTCTTTGCTCTGCTATAATTTGGAGAAATTCTCCTTGTCACTTTCCCATCTAAAACCTTTATGTCACCTCTATCCAAATCATACTTTAGGAGCTGAGAATAGCATGATCTTCTATGAGCACATAGCACTGTGGCTAATCATACATGTTTAAGTCACTCATTTGCTCAATGTGCAGACTGCTTCTCTATCAACTGAGACACTTAGCGAGCCTTTCACTTTCTTCTCTCCCCAAACCCTGTATTTATTTACCAATGCATGACAGACTTATCTGTTATAACCTCTCTTACATATTTACTTTGTAAGGTTGTACACTTATAAAAACTGGTTGTATGTTACTACTAGTGAATTCTTGGCTTACTTCTAATATTTTTAATTATTTGGTTAAATAATCACAAATTTTAGTGATCTTACTTCATTCTCTTGTCATTCAAGGGTCTCTATGTAATTTACTGTTTTGTTTTGTGTGTGTGTGTTTTTAAATATGTCCTGTATGAAGACTGAAGAGAAAAAACACTTTCCCATCCTAGATGGCACTATCAGCTTTATTCCTTTTTTTTTCCTGCTTTTTTCCTTTGGCATGAGTTAGCACACCCAACAAATGAACATTAGTCTGTAGCTGATAGAAGTGTTTTATGGACATCATTCTTCCCTAGATCTGGTAGCTCCCTTTTTTAATTAAGTGGGGATGGTTCCCCAGACAAGAAAACACTCATTGTTACATGGCACCCTTCTAATTCTCCTATGAATATATACAATAATGAGACCACTTCCCTCTACTGGACCACTTTCCATGGTGTCTACTGATGTTTACTCAGCACACTGCTCTGTGCATAATGGAGAGCTGGGGGTGGAGTTGATGGAGGACAATGTGTGCACTAATTGCAAGCATTCCACAGTAAACTTTCCCGTATGCCCACATTTTCTGTTTATGCCCATGACCTGACAAAGATAAATCACCTTTACTTAAGAAACAGAAAAGTATACATTTAAATATTCTGCTCTCACTATGTTTAATGGCCTATGATACAAATAATTATGAAGCCTGATAGCAGATAGTTTTCATTCTATAAATCAAATACATAATAGCTGCTGCAGGATTTCAGAGAGAAAATGCTTTTCAGAGAAATTATTTGACAAATTTTGAAACTTCCCTTCTTTAACTTTGTATTGTCAATCTCTTATTCTGGCCTGGTTTCTGTTTTTTAACCATGAAGCAAATTCAAAGGAATTGATCCTTTGGAGAAAGTCAAGATCAAGTCACCTGTAGAGGGTACTTTTCTTCACATTTGACATAGGCTATTGTATATTGATAAGGAGTCAGAATACCCAAGTATTTGTTCATAAATTATAACTGTATATTTTGGGGCATATATTTTTGTATATCTAACATTAAATGCCACTATTTATGTTGATAAACTTAAAAATATAGGTCAAACAATTACTCTGGAAGAATATGAAGGCAAATAACCACTGAAAATGCAAAGTTAGATTTGATTAGTTCATTTTATAACTAGAGATAAGTAAGAGAAACAAATCTGGCCTTACCAGGGTCAGGTCACTTTTGACATATTATCGCTTTTAACTCAGAATTTCTTCAACTTTACATCGGGGGTAGGGTAGAAATATTGGGGTTATGTGCCTCTATTTCTTATTCATCTTTTAAAACTAAGATGTTATGATAAATACTAGAGGCCCAGTGCACAAATATTTGTGCACTTGGGGGTAGGGGGTTCCTTAGCCAAGCCTGGCCTGTGCCCTCTTGCAGTCTGGGACCCCTCAGGGGATGTCTACCTGCTGGCTTAGGCCTGCTCCCTGGAGGATCGGGCCTAAGCTGGCACTTAGACATCCCTCTGGCAGCCCAGGAGTCCTTGGGGGATGTCCACTTGCCAACGGGGAGCAGGCCTAAGCTGCAGTCAGACATCTTTAGTGCTGCTGAGGAGGCAGGAGAGTCTCCCGCCACCACTGCTGTGTTAGCAGCCGTCAGCCTGGCTTGAGGCTGAGCAGAGCTCCCCCTGTGGGAGTGCACTGACCACCAGGGGCATCTCCTGCATTGAGTGTTTGCCCCCTGGTGGTCACTGTGTGTTATAGTGACCAGTCATTCCTAGTCATTCTGCTGTTAGGGTCAATTTGCATATTACCCTTTTATTATATAGGATAGAGGCCTGGTGCACAGGTGAGGGCCAGCTTGTTTGCCCTGAAGTGTGTTCCAGATCAGGGTGGGGGTCAGGCTGGGGTGCCTGGCCAGCCTGGTGAGGGGCTGAGGGCTGTTTGCAGGCTGGCCAAACCCCAGCACAGACCCTCACCCCATGAGGGTGTGGCCATCCTGGGTGAGGGGCTGATGACTATTTGCAAGCTGGCCAAGCCTCCCAGTTACCCAAGCTCCCAGCAAGGATGGCTGGAAGCAGGTATCTGGGGTTTATTTATCTTCTATAATTGAAACTTTGTTGGCTTGAGCAGAGGCCACAGCTGCCTAGGCAGGCAGGAAGCTTGGCTTCCTCCATTGCTGGGGCAACCAAGCCTCCTGCTTGCTCTAGCTCCATGGCTGCCAGTGCCATCTTGGCTCGGTTAATTTGCATATTGTCACTCTGATTGACTGGTGGGCATGGCTTAGGTGTAGTGGAGTGACACCAATTTGCATGTTTCTCTTTTATTAGATTAGATATCCATTCACTTCCTCATTCTGATTTAAGTGTTGATTTAATCAGCTGAGGGCTGAGTATACAATGTCAAACAACAAAAAACAATTTAGGTTTTAGTTAAGGGACATCTTAGATATCCTGGAACAAGCAGATATCTAATTAAAAATTCTTAAAATACTTTGAAAGAATAGTGAGAAAATAAAATGCCATCAGAGAGAAGCATGGGGTAATATATTTCGATATGGGTCAATGATAGTTTATCTTTGAGGCTTTAGAAATGTCCAAATGATGCAGATGAATCATGTCTGAAAGGATAGACTGGACAGAGCTTGTGAGCATCAGAGAACAGAACAAAGTCATACTTGTCTAGACAAAGTAAAAAAGCAGAGAGGGGAACAGGAGATTCTGTTGAAGTTTACTTATATGCCATATACTGATATAGAATATTTAATACAATTTTACCTCAATTTAAATAATAAATGAGTTTATTATTTATATGCTCATAAATGTAGTCGCCTCTTTCTTCCTATCTTCATTTAAACACTCCGCATCAGCCTCAGATTGTCTTTTGGAAGCTCAAGATTCCTGGGTATATTTCCTAAAAGCCTGAATTTCCCAATCAGTAACCCAGATGCCAAGACCTCTCCTGGTTTCTGCATTCATCTACCTCAAGTTGGACCTGCCCTATTTCATCTCCTTTGAAGTCTTAGGAAGAGTTAATTAGCTGAAGTAATATATACAAAAATGAATGCAATTAATGACAACCAATAAACAATTTATAAAACAATATATTGCTCATCCACTGAATAGTTCCATTTAGTTATGCTTTTAAAGTCACTCACATAAAGAAATGAGAATTGTGATATTTCAACAAACTGTCCAGAGAAATGAAGGTGATATCGTGATTCAGAAAAGTTTGACCTTATCAAATTGTATCTGCAGTCACCTTCTATCCCTAAATGTAAGTGTGTGACCAGTGACATTTCAGCAAAGCACATTTTAAGCAAAATAAAAAGCCTAAATAACACTTCTTCCAGAAACAGAACTCTAATAAATGTTTTATACCTAGGGAGTAGGATATGCCTTTTAGTTTTATTTCTTTTCCAAGGCAAATATATTAAACTATGTACAAAGTAAAATAAAGTATTTAAACTGTTTAAAATTGCTTAGGACACAGGATACAAATTGGAAAAAAAATCTTCCTCAATATGCAATGTCCCCAAAAGTTGCCTAGTGTGTGGTTGGTAAGAGAAAAGATGAGTAGGTTTCAACTCTCATGAAATACCAAAAGATATTAATGGGCATTCTTAGAAATATTGATATTTTTAAAAGTAAATAGACATTTACTTTATGATTTATTGAGGTAATACAATCATCATAGAGGAACTCCTCTGTTATTCCGAAAATGAATATACAGGGTGTCCTCCCAAACTGTACATACATTATAAAGTCAGTGTTTATTAAAATACATTCTATTTTAAAAATGTAATAGAATCTATAGCTATCAGTTGTTAAAGTGTGCATACATTTTTGGGGGACATCCTGTATTTACTTCTCTAGCAATGTTTTCCTTCCATTCTGAGCATGAATCTCATTTCTCTTACCTTTTCAAATATTTTTCTCAGTCATTTATCCCTCTATTGTATTATACTGTATTATTCATTTCTACTTCTATATGGCCACTTCTGTCCTCCATATCTCTTTTCAGCAAATTCCTCTAATTCTCGTGTCTCACTGATGCTGCAATCCAGTCTGAATTAAGCCTTCACCATGCCACTGAAACTGCTCTACTTATGATAAAAACTCTTAACAAAGTGGGTATAGAGGATACATACTTCAATGTAATAAAGCCATCTATGACAAGCTCACAGCTAACATATTCAGTTAAAAGCTAAAGCTTTTTTTGCTAAGATAAGGAATAAGACAAAGATGCACACTCTCTCTACTTTTTAAACATAGTATTGGAACTTCTAGCCTGAGCACTTAGGCAAGGAAAAACATGAAGGCATTCAAATTAAAAAGAAAGAAGTAAAACTGTCAATATTTGCAGGTGACATATTATGTAGAAAACTCTAAAGACTTCACACACACACACACACACACACACACATCTGTTTGGAGTAACAATTCAGTATAGGACACAATTCAATATACAAAAATCTGTTGCATTTCTATACATTAATAATGAGAAAGAGAAATTAAGAAGTCAATATTATTTATAATCACATAAAAAAGCTTAAGATACCTAGGAATAGATTTAGCCAAGGAAGTGAAAGACATATACTGAAAACTATAAGATATTGGATTAAAGAAATTGAAGACACAAATAAATGGAAATATACTCTATGCCCATGTGTAAATTATTATAGTAGATATGCCCACACTACCCAAAGCAATCTACAGATTCAAAATAATCACTGTCAAAATTCCAATGGCATGTTTCACAAAACTAGAATAAAGAGAATACATTCATAAGACAGGCAACATTTTGCCTTATTTTCCTTACCAAGTTTCATGCATTAACTAGTTAAAAACAAAAACAAAACTAACTTCTAGCCTTTCTTAGGTGCTATTTTATTCTTTCATTTAAAAACAATTATCTTTTTAATTTGTGCTTTTGCTTGAAGAGCTGTATTGTTTGATAATCCTATGAATACATAATTTCACACTCATATTCACACCTGATATCAGACTATCACACTGGCTTTATGTTCAAAATACATCCACTGCCTCCACTGCCACCACCCTGCTCTGAGCAGAGGCCAACCTTTCCTGAATTATAATAGGAACTCCCAACAAATCATCCTGATCTGACCTTTCCTTGGCAGCCAGAATAATTATTTTCAAACAAAAGGCCAATCAAGTCACTTCCCTGTTTAAAATTCTCCAATACTTCTCTTTTCAATCAGAGTCAATGTCAATGACCCTCTGGTGACATCCAAGATCTCCCCTGGAATAGCTGCACAGTTACCTCTTTGAAGCACCTTGAATATGACAGACAAGCTCTGACCTTACGTCCCTGTATGGACTGACTGGTCCTTCTGTCTAG
>PVJC01011040.1:6620-42495 GCA_004026665.1 Murina feae | reverse complement strand
TGGGGGGGTTGGATATGAGGTGGAAGGGGTCAATGGGAAAAACACATACAACAAAGGGAACATCTGTGGCCAACCTGCATAGTAGGCTCCGCCATGGGCCACAGAAGCTCCCGCACACCCAGAGCAGGCCACAAGGTTGGATCCAGGCGGGCAAGCAGCTGCCGATGAGCCTCCAAGGTCACGTGGGCCCGCGATAGCTTCATTCCCAAGCCTGGCTGCAGGGCCAGGGGCCTGGCTTCCGCCCGCCCTGCAGCCAGCTGCCACTGCCCGGAACCCACTGCCGGCACAGGTGGATCTGGTGTTTGCCCGCAAGATGGCTCCATTCCCAGCCCCGGCTGCAGGGCCGGGGGCCTGGCTTCTGCTCGCCCTGCAGCCAGCCGCCACTGCCCGAAACCCACCGCCGGCAAACGCTCCATTTTTAGCCCAGGCTGCAGGGCCGGGGGCCTGGCTTCCGCCCGCCCTGCAGCCAGCCGCCACTGCCCGAAACCCACCGCCGGCAAACGCACAGGGGGAGGCCAGACCTCCCCCTGTGCGTTCGCCAGCGCCATCGCTCCATTGGACCCAGTGTTTGGGTGGGCTTCCACCATCTTGGCTGGGCTAATTTGCATACCATTGCTCTCATTGGCTGTTGGGCATCCCGAAGAAACGGTCAATTTTACTATTTTGCTTTTATAGAGTAGATGGTATACTTATTTTCAATTAAGTCTAAAGTTAAATGGTTTAACCAGCTTTAAGAAGGAAAAGAGCCGTAGATGAATACACAATTGGGTTTTTTTTTTTTTACATTCTTGTCTTTATTACAGTGACAATACACTTAGATTGAAAAATATTGAATTTGTTATGGAATCTCTTATAATGTAACATCAATTTTAAAACAGCTTGAGGGGTTCACATGAGCCTTTTTTTTATTTCTTATAGATCCTCATATTAAGGTTTCTGGAAAGAAAGAAGATGTTAAGGAAGCCAAGGAAATGATCATGTCTGTCTTAGACACAAAAGTAAGTGAATGTTAAGGACACTCAGATGTCAGAAACTTGTCTCTGCAAGGGCTGCTTCATGCTGTTATGAAAGAACCATTTGGAGAAGAAAAACCAGGAGAAAGTAATGGTGGGTTTTAAAATAAGCACGTGTGATTCTACAGGGGATGTAATGTTCTGTTTAAAATCTGAGTAGAGTCTCTCTTGCTGGCTGAGTAATGGAATAACATTATATCTACACATGTGTATAGATACATGTATGTGTATGTGTGCAAATATATATGTATGTATATGCCATCTTCAGAAATATGACTTTCGTAGGATAAGTAATGAAGGTTGTAAGAATTAGCTTATTTGCCTTTATGATGCCAGTAGAAAACCAAAATGATCCTCTGTATAGCTCTGTGTGTGATGGCATAAAATTGACACTTTATCTTGTCTGTTCTTTCTCTGAAAGTATATGTATGAGGTAATAGGAAAATTTAAGGATTTAAAATTCTACACTCATGTGTGAGTGCTTGATTTTAATAAACACTTTAAATCACTTACCTTGATAAGCACTTTAAAAATATTAATTTTTTTAATTCTGGTAACTTAGTAAAGAGATATTAGGGAATTTAACCAGGGTCCAATAGCTGATAAGTGAGGAAGGAGATGGGATTTAAATCCAGACTTCCTGGTTCTGATTATTGAAATGGTTTCTGATCTCTTCCTCTTTCTTTCCTTGTTCTTTTTTGTCGTTATTTTAAAGAATTTTTGCCTTATAATTATTAACTACTAGAGGCCTGGTGAATGAATTTGTGCATGGGTGAGGTCCAGCCAGCCTGCCCAATCAGGGTGATCGGGGACGGCCGGCCAGGGGGAGGGGCCACAAGAGATTGGCTGGCCAGCCCCACCCCCCTCAGGGCAGTTGGTGGGCTGCAGTGTGTGTCATAGCTACTGGTTGTTTCGGTCATTCCAGTCAGTTGGCTTTTATATATATAGATTTTCACCAAAGAAGAATATCTTCCTATATTTCAAAGTTTAAGACAAAAGAACTAACTTTAAAAACCAAAGTATTGAATATGTATGTTTAAAATTTAAGAATTGAGAAGATGTAAAACTGTTGATATTTTTAACATCTAGTTGTCTTTTGACTTTTAAATTTTGCTTCCTAAGGACTGAAGAATTTCAGGGAAATTCTTGTAAATGAGAAAAGATTCCATGTCAGTCTTTATAATTTTATAACACTAAATTTCCCAAAATTCAATACATGAATACCAACCAGACCATAATTATTGTCTTAGAATTTCACATTTTGCTTTAATATAACTGATATACTTTGTATTGTTTAATTAAGCCATTATGCTGTTAGAGATCATTTTGCAGCTTTGTGGTCTTTTCCTCACTCTTGTTCCCACCAGAAAATAATAAGTCTACTTTGTAAAGTTTGACACATTAATATAGAAGTAGTGAAAATGCTTGTAAATACTTCTTTAATTAAAATCACTTATTTTTAAACTCTAGTTTCCTCTTTTCCTATTGCCTTAGTTCTATAGTCCTACTAACATACATGTGTGCATAAATATAGTCCTATTAATATATATGTGTGTGTATATATATAGTCAGTCTTGTAATTGTGTTTTCAACTGGTTTTAGTTTTTTGAATTAAATGTTTCATGAATAATGTCTATTAAAGAAAAAATGAGTTATTTGTAATTGTAGCTGATTTTATTTAAAGGCTGCTTTCCAAAAGATTATCTTGGTAAAGAGTATATCTTTCTATTTCTCCTGACAAATTTGTCTTAAAATACGAATTTCTTTTTTATAGCCAAAGAGAAATAGATAGAAAGTAAACATTTACAGATTAAGATGATTTTGTTAAGAAATCTGTATGCTCTGTCATTGCTCACTTTTTGTTAAAATGATTCCCTTGAGAGGAGGGATGTTTTAGGGAGTTGTCCCTTTTTCACGCATCAAGAAATAATATGTTATTTTCACATAGAGCAATCGGGTCACCTTGAAGATGGACGTTTCGCATACAGAACATTCCCATGTAATCGGCAAAGGTGGCAACAACATTAAAAAAGTGATGGAAGAAACAGGATGCCACATCCACTTTCCAGATTCCAACAGGAATAACCAAGCAGAAAAAAGCAACCAGGTGCTTTTGGTCTCTCATGAATTTTTATGTAACCTATTTTACAGCCTCAGTTTTCCATATGCATTATCTTTTTTGGGGAGATGAGACCAAAAAAATAATCGTGGAGGTGGTATGTAGCGTAGATTGTATGACCCTGTGCAAGGAGATGGAAAGGGCTTTGCTTTTTTGGAAGGTATGAGTTATAGGTAGGCCTTAAACTCTTGATCTCTGAATGGTTGGTAGAAGAGAGAAGGGAGGGAGTGATGGCAACATACAAGAAAGCCCTTAAGGAAGGGCTCAGCGAAAAGTGAATTAGGAAAGGACCTAAGGCATGCCTTAGCCAGACACCCATCCATGCTGGGATTCTGTTTGCAGCATCCTTCCTATGGTACTCCAGGCTACATACATAATTATGCCTTTCTCTTTAAAAAAATTTTTTTTAAATTACAGTTGACATACACTATTATATTATATTAGTTTCAGGTGTACAAGCCTGTGATTAGACATTGATATAACTTACAAAGTGATCACCCCAATAAATCTAGTACCCGTCTGACATCATACATAATTGTTACAAAACTAGAGGCCCAGTGCACAAAATTTGTGCATGGGAGGGGGGCAGAGGAGAGCGTCCCCTCAGCCCAGCCTGCACCCTCTCCATTCCGGGGCCCCTCGGGGGATGTCTGACTGCCAGTTTAGGCCAGATCCTGGAGACATCCCTCTCACAACCCAGGAATGCTGACTCCTAACTGCTTACCTGCCTGCCTGCTTGATCGCCCCTAACTGGCCCCCCTGCTGGCCTAGTCTCCCCCAAATGCCCCTTGCTGGCCTGGTCATCCCCAATTGATTTTCCCACCCCCCGCTAGCCTGGTCACCCCCAACTCCTCCCCCCACCACGGCCAGCCTGGTTGCCCCTCATTGTCCCCCTCTGCCACCCTGGTTGCCCCCAACTGTCCCCCCACTACTGGCCTGGTCACCCCACACAGCCTGGTGTTCAGTGTTCAGTCGTTTCGTCGTCCCTCACTAACCATCCTGCTGGCCTGGTTGCCCCCCATTCAGCCTGTTCAGTCATCCGTTCAGTTGTTTCGGATGTGATGGTCCCTGGTTCTTTATATATACAGATATGTGACTATATTCCCCATGCTGTGCTTTATATCCCATGACTACTCTGTAACTACCAGTTTGTACTTCTAAATCAATGTCTCTCTTTAGTTCATACACATATTTCCTAGTTACGGAGTTTGGAAACAAATGGAACTCGCCTGTCCACATGGAAGCATTTTAAGTACTTGAAGAACAGATAATATTATTTGTGTTATGTAGAAGTTTTCTCTCTTCTCTGCTAATCACAGTAGAGACTGGGTCGGCCACAAAAATGAATAAATGGAGACTGATGTGACAGTGAGCCACATACAGAAGGAACTGTATTGAAAGCTATGATAAAAAGCAAGGGCAGTTTTCAAAATATTTGAAGCTAGTATGGCATAAGCGTGCATTCTGAGAGCAGTGTCCTGGTTCCCCATCCTGACCCTAATAACGAGATTAATTCTTTAATGGTTCGATCCTGGGAACGTCTAGGGGATCCCGGGAGAGGACCGGAGGAGGGTGTTAGAGCAACAATTTTTTTTTTTTTAACCAACTAGCAGGGAAGTAGTTGAGCATCTTGAGAACCTAGAGCAGCTGCTTGCATGTTGATACTCCTCTAGTCTGCAGGGAGTTTAAACAGATGGGAGAAAATGCAGGGAACAGAGGAATTATGAAGGAGGCAGGAAGGCCCCTGAGGGCTGTGAGGTGTCAGGTAAGTGCAGGGGGTGATAGAGATCAGTTGACAGCATTTCCTGAGATCATTAAAATGCAAATTGTGATTAAGCAGGTCTGGTTGGTGCCTGAGATCCTTCCTTTTTAAAAAGCTCCTAGATAATGCCAATGCGGGATTTCCTGGAGGACACTGAGTAGTAAGGATGTCGATAACTGGAAGAGCAGGCATGGGCTCAATTAAATTAAATCTGACTCCGTGTATCCTTATCTTTGCAGGTTTCTATAGCAGGACAACCGGCAGGAGTCGAGTCTGCCCGAGTGAGAATTCGGGTAACTGCTACTTTCATACCATAAATCACTGTCAACAATGTTTTCATTATAGAGGATTAAAAATATCATAATGTATCAATTTATGACGGAATCATGCACACAGTCTGAAGGATATAGTCCAAAAGCTGGTTTCATGTATTGCAGAAAGTTTCTTTGAAACATTCTGGATTTTACCTGACTTCATTTCTCTGATGATTTTGAAATCAGAGTCCCGAGGAAAATGCCACAGGCAGTTCAAGTTACAAAAACTTTCAGGTTTCATAAAAGCCTCCTGTCATTTAAGAAACTTTATAAATCCTACCCAAGTTTACATCTATAATAAAAGAACAAATGTTTAAAATTCCGTCGTCAGAAAAGGATGAATGGATTAGATGTATTGCTAAACATGTCTGATAATTTATCTGCTTTGGGTTCTCGCAATTTCATTGCAGGAGCTGCTTCCTTTGGTGCTGATGTTTGAGCTGCCAATTGCTGGGATTCTTCAGCCGGTCCCCGATCCTAATTCCCCCTCCATCCAGCACATATCACAAACATACAACATTTCTGTGTCCTTCAAACAGCGCTCCCGAATGTATGGTGCTACTGTCATAGTCCGAGGATCTCAGAATAACACTAGCGCTGTGAAGGTAAGAGGCTGAGAGAATTCCGAACATCATACATGAACAAACTATGACCTCCTGGTTCTTAGTTCAACACCCAACCACTGAGCCATGCCGGCCGGGCTCAAGTTTTATTTTTAAAGGACTTTAGACTGGTTTGTTTTCTAGAATTGTCCTTTGTATTACATTCTGGTCTATATGATGTGTTGTATTTTTCCATAGCTGTTAGAAGTGCTTGAGAGCCCTGGCCACTGTGGGTCAGTTGGTTGGGCGTCGTCCCAAGCACTGAAAGGTGGCAGTTCGATTCCTGTTCAGGGCACATGCCCAGGTTGTGGGCTTGATCCCCAGTAGAGGGTGTGCAAGAGGTTTCACTCTGATATCGATCTCCCTTTCGCTCTCTCTTAAAAAAAAAAAAAAAGAATTAAAAAAAGAAAGAAGTGTGCTCGCTTAGGCAGCACATATACTAAAACTGAAACGATACAGAGAACATTAGCATGACCCCTGCACAAGGATGACATGCAAATTCGTGCAGCGTTAATGCTAAGCGCCATAAGCCAATCAGAGAAAGATAAATATCACATGATCTCACTCATTTATGGAATATAATGAACAACATAAACTGATGAGCAAAAACAGATGCAGAGACAGAGAAGCATCGTTCAGACCGTCAAACCTCAGAGGGAAGGTGGGGGTTAGGGTGAGAGATCAACCAAAGGACTTGTATGCGTGCATATAAGCCTAACCAATGGACACAAACAACAGGGGGGTGAGGGCATGAATTGTGGGAGGGGGGGAAGTAGGGGAATGGGGTGATAAGGACACATAGAATACCTTAATAAAGAAGAAAAATCAACAACAAAAACAAAAAAAGAAGTGCACTAGACTCTCCCTGAACGTGGAAAGTTATTTACACGAATATTTCTGTCCCACCCTTGTCTCCTAGGAAGGAACTGCCGTGCTGTTGGAACATCTTGCCGGGAGCTTGGCATCTGCTATTCCCGTGAGCACACAGCTAGACATCGCAGCTCAGCATCATCTTTTCATGATGGGTCGAAATGGAAGCAACATCAAGCATATTATGCAGAGAACGGGTGCTCAGATCCACTTTCCTGACCCCAGTAATCCACAAAAGAAATCCACCGTCTACCTCCAGGGCACCATTGAGTCTGTCTGTCTTGCAAGGCAATATCTCATGGTAGGTTTAGTGAAATCCATGTTACTTTTTTCTTGTTTTTTTACCTCTTTGGGGACAGTGTATACTGTTGACACACCTTATGTGGTATTTATGAAAGCACTTCAGAAGCCAGGCCAAGGAAGGAAGCTTCTTGGTAAAAGGAGATAAGAGAGTAAGGTAGATGGTGCCTCACAGGCTGGGTTTCGTTACATTAGTGAGACATTTTGTTGCAGGACTTCCCTTTTTTAAAACTTAGACTAAACAGAAGAGGTTCAAAATGAAATAACTGTATTTTGAGGAGGGTGATTATTTTCATACCAGGTAGTAGTTTGTAGTTTTCATCTGACAGTCTTCTATTTAAGCAGAAGAATAAAAATACATTTTAAACATTATCCTCAAAGACATAGATTTTGGTAGCATGAAACATTTGAACATTTCATAATCTCTGATATAATTTTAAAAATTCTTTTTGAGCCAGAATGCATTTGAGTGTCATGCATTGAAGAAAAACAGCAGTTATAGAACTCAGTATTGCTTCTAATTCCTCCCTGTATTCATTTTAAAACCCAGTATGTAGATTGATGTATAGTTACTAAATGGACTGACATAATGTGGACTCAGATATTTTTATTAAAAACACCATTGTATCTTCTTAGAACTTGACCTTTAGTGACATTTGAATCAGTAGCTTCAGGAATGGCCTTGGCTATCATTAATTTGCAGACTTCGTTTGTGAGAAACTTATAGAAAATCTTGTCTGGTTGACTTTATTTCCCTGACAGATGAGAACTTGTTATAATCATTAAAGATTATAATACATAATTTTTGGAACTTTATTTTGTTGTGAATGATATTTTTAGCCCAATTTAGTTTAATCAGGCTATTTTTAGTACACTACTAATTACATAGCATATTCATACCCAGAGATTATTATGCTTATTCTTCATATTTTATTTTTGTCTGATTTTCAAATTCTTTAGGTATTATTTTGAGTTCAGTAAACTTTTTCAAACATTTTTCACAGTTACGAACTTATATTCATACTTTGGCCATACCTGCCAAAAATATAGGCATGCAGTGAGACATATTATTGCACAATATTAAAAGAAGGGAGGGAGGGAGAGATATATTAAAAGGATTTAACCTGTATTTCAGATACCATAACCTTTTCTTTATAACTGTGTTCTTACAAAACTCACTTCTACCCACAAGAGAAATGAGACATAGTAATTTCATGATATCTTCTCCTGAAACTTATGTACAAAACACGTCACTCAGTAGGCTGGCACCGAGTACCCTGTGCATCAGAAAATGTGTGTGACATTTTCCCTGTGCTAGGGACTAGGGGCCAGGAAGAGAGCATCAGAGAGAAGAACTAGTACCAAACCCTGCAGTGCTAAAAGGGAGGTAGTTCAAAGAAGGGTCAATAGTGGCTGTGAACTTGAGAGAGGAGGAAAGGTTTGAGCTGCATCTGAAGAGGAGTAGGCCTTGGGATGGTGAAGAAGCCTTCTGATGAGTGGAGATGCCAGCATACAATTTAAAAGATGGCCTGGTCCAGCTGGGAGGAAGGGGCAGGCATGCAGACACAGACCTGCGATGGCACAAACACAGCCAGGCCACAGCTGGAGATCTTAGATGTTGACGCTGGTTTAGACTTCATTCAGGAGACGGTGAAGAGCCAGCTCTGTCCGTCTTTGAGTGCGGGCACGGGCGAGTATCCTGGATAGGGCTGAGTCCAGTTTCTGGCATCACTGACCACTGGATACACTGGAGGCGTTTTCCCAGGTGGAGAATGAATGAAAATTCAGGGCCAAAAACAGACACTTAAGACACATGCAATTTTGTCATCCAGAAAGTAGTTTCTGCTGTTCAACGTTTTCCCATAGTTCTCCAAGCTATGTGAAGGTATCTGATTTAGCTTTAATACTTTGGTTTACTCTTTATTTTTATCTTTTTATAGATTTCAGGTGTACAATTCTAGAATACATCATCTGTATACTGTACTGGGTGTTCACCACCCCAAATCAAGTCTCCGTCCATCACCATTTGCCCCCCTTTACCCTCTTCTACCCCCCCCCCC
Source organism: Murina feae (assembly GCA_004026665.1). NCBI lineage: Eukaryota > Metazoa > Chordata > Mammalia > Chiroptera > Vespertilionidae > Murina > Murina feae. The sequence goes on along the minus strand of PVJC01011040.1, from coordinate 33,455 downwards.
CCGCATTGCCCTCTGTAATCACCATATTGTTGTCTGTGTCTATAAGGATTTTTGTTGTTGTTTTGTTTTTTTCTTAATTTCTTCACCTTTTTCTCCCATTTTACTTGTTAGGTCTGTAAAATACTGCATTATTTGTAGGCATGTTAAATTATTAGATGTTCAAATGAGTAACTTCTTAACCTCCTGCACTTTCTATTGTGACTTTTCCTAGGGTTGTCTTCCTCTTGTGTTGATGTTTGATATGAAGGAAGAAATTGAAGTTGACCCACAGTTTATTGCTCAGTTGATGGAACAGCTGGATGTCTTCGTTAGTATTAAACCAAAGCCGAAACAGCCGAGCAAGGTTGGTTTAGAGTCTAGATCCAGAGAACCATGTGTCATATCACATTGTTTTATTTGCATGTTCATGGAACTAAATATTCTATATATGTCATTATATATTATATTTAGGTATTTTATGTAAATATAAATTTGTAGCATTCATTATTGATCACCATTTTCTTTATATGTGTGTTGGTTTTTGGAGTCCATTTTTAGTGACCATTATTTTTCTATAAATATATGAGAAAGAAAGAGAAAACATTAAAAAATATATTTTTTATTGATTTTTTTTACAGAGAGGAAGGGAGAGGGATAGAGAGTTGGAAACATCGATGAGAGAGAAACATCCATCAGCTGCCTCCTGCACACTCCCCACTGGAGATGTGCCCCCAACCAAAGTACATGCCCTTGACCAGAATCGAACCTGGGACCCTTGAGTCTGCAAGCCAATGCTCTATCCACTGAGCCAAACTGGTTAGGGCGAGAAAACCTTTTTAAATTAACATGCAGGCTGGTAACTTTAAATACTACTAAGCTTCTAGATAGTTGTTACAACTAAATATTATGTTAATTGCACATCTCAATACAATTACAAAAAAATATAAAAATATTTAGCTTACCTACTATTTGTGAGTCACTGTGCTAGCCCTGGAGATTTAAAGAATAGGTGCCCCATTATTAAATATTTATTTAATAATAAATATTTTTAGGAATGAATTATACCCAGTTCAGCCTTCTTGGAACCTCTCCCTTAAGATGTTGTACAATTTCACTAATTACCTGTACAGTAACAAGTTAATGGGATAACTTCGATGATAGTGAATGCTAGTAGAAAGTCAGGAAACAGGAATGTTTCTCTATTAACACAGTGCAGACCAGTAGTTTCATTGCTAGCTTTACCCAGTGGCCCGATAAGTTTCTGTTGAACGAGTACAAAAAACGTTTTACATAAATGTTAAAGGCACGCTTTAAAATTAAATACCCATTGCATTTTGAAGTTATTTATTACATGTTCTTACAAGCTAATATCTTTTGAAGTATGATACTTTGTAAAACACTGTGTGATATGAAGGGAGAATTCTCATGATCTATCCACAATGTGTTAATATTGTGCAAATAGGCACAATCTCTAAAAACACCCAGACCCTGCCCCCAGCAACTCTGCTTCTAGTTATGCACTCTGAAGAACCTTTGCACCAGAAATTGAAGAATAAGGATGGTGTTGAAAAAAGAAAAGTCAGTTGCATAATGACATGTACTCAGTGGTAACATTTAATGTACATCTTTTATAGCAGGAAAAACACCAGTCACGTCTTCTAATTTTAAATTTCTAAACTATGAGTCTTACCATATACTCATAATAGGATATGTATAATATACATTAAATACAATTTGGTGTATATATAAATGATGTGGTGTTCAGTGTCCAGTTCCCCTTCTTCAAAAGAAAACTGTAAATGGAAAGATAGCATTGATTCTGGTGAACTTGGTATAATGCGTTTAATGTGAGAGAGCAGGACCCTAATTTTATGTATTGTGATGCTTCATGCATGCCTGGCTAATTGATCCACCGTGGATGCCAGGACTGAGAGAGAAAGAGAGAGAGAGAGAGAGAGAGAGAGAGAGAGAGAGAGAGAGAGAGAGAGAGAGGAGACTTTTGAGGACTTGTGCACATAAGATGGACAGACACAAGAATTCCTGGGGTCCAGGAAGAAGTGAGCAGAAGTCAGGGGAAATACACTGTGGCAGCATCCCAAGGCCATTTAATGATGCCTCTCTGCCCCCTCCCCACTCCTGCTCTAACTGCTTTCTCAGCCACCAGTTTCCTTTATTGTTCGTTGGAGGCTTGCCCCCCTTGGTTTCAACATTTCCAGTTTTCTAGATGAGTCCATTGAGAGAAAAGATTTATTGTTTAGGAGTTGATTTTAGTATGAGCTTTGCCATAGATATGTCATCAGTGAAGAATAGTGGTATCTCACGGTCTATTAGTTAACTAGTAGACCATAAATGTCAAATGTAAGTGACTATTATTAAACAGTACATACACTGTAGGGAGACAAGTTTGATTTGTTTTGTAAAAATAAGTTGGGGGGAGGAGGGAAGCTTTAATAGACAAGAGGATGTGAAGGAGAACGGGCTCCAGAGATAGGCCCGAGTTCCCGTTCTCTGGTTGCCCTGCACAGCTGAGCTGTGATGTTGAGTGAGTCCTGCCCTCACTTAATTATTATTATGAATAATAATTTCCACACCATCCTAAGGTTTTGGTGGGAACTGGAATATACGTGCGGCTTCTATCACACTGATTAGAACACAGGACACGCCCAATAGGTTTTTACCAAAAGAAGGAAACGTGCTAAGTGGCTAGAATTTGCAGTTGGTTTTTAAAGCAGCATTAATGAATTTCCTAAATGGAATTCTTATTACGGTTTTCATTTCTCACCTACCTCTCCAGTTCATTGTAGACGATTGCATGTCATTTTTTTTTTCTTTCCCATTATGTGTTTTCATAGTCTGTGATTGTGAAAAGTGTTGAACGAAATGCCTTAAATATGTATGAAGCAAGGAAATGTCTCCTCGGACTTGAAAGCAGTGGGGTTACCATAGCAACCAGTCCGTCCCCAGCATCGTGCCCCGCCGGCCTGGCCTGTCCCAGCCTGGATATCTTAGCCTCGGCAGGCCTCGGACTCACTGGACTAGGTATACCATTCATTACTAAAGCACTTCTCAGTTGCTTATCCAGTTCCCTTCCTTTCTGCTGCAGGGGCTACATCTTAAAGGGTATGTTTCTCCCTCATCAGGCCCTGCGGTCAGGCGAAAAGCAGCAGAACTCGAATCGGTCCATTTTGTTGTTGTTTTTTTTTTGTTGTTTTTTATTGTTAGACTCCATGGATCTGTTCCCCAGATTCTTCTTATTTTGGCATCAATAATCAACGTCTGACGTTTATTTTCAGCTGTGTTTGCTCTTCTAAATTAAGAATGCCATTGCGAGTGAAGTCAGCAGGCTGACTGTAATTTATGTGTGTGCTCTCCCTTGTATTTGCAATATTGCCACCAGTCCCTGGAGATAACGATTATCCAGTTTGCCCTTCCAAAAGTAATTGCAAATCTGTATGAAGCGTGTGCAGAGTGGGAGGGGAGAGCAGGCAGGCCCCTCTCCCCCCTCTTTCCTGTGGTAGCTAGGCCTGCTTCGCGCAGACACAAAGGAAATCTAGCCTGAGGCCACCAAGGGCAACAAACAGACCTGCATTCACATCGAAGGCAGCAAATAGGAAGATGAGGAACATCGTCATTTCCGTGCTTCCATTGTTCAGGATAATAGAGCCCGTCATTTTAATAGCCTTGGTTATATTTATTGCCTCAATAGGGACTCCGGTCTTACAGGCTGAAGTTAGTTGCTGTATTAAATCAGGCTAGTTTCACTTCTTTCTTACACATTTTCTCAGTAGCCTTTATATGAAAAGTTAAAGCACTAGCCCTAGCAAACCCATTCAGTGTTGATTTGAGACCAAAAAACATACTCTCAGCAGTCTTTAAATTTTCCTAACAGCTATTCTTGCTTTAATAAATACAACATGTTTAAATAATAGGACTAATACACCAAGTAGCCTTGCTTCGACACCCTTACGGTAGAGGCAGGCTTCTTTTCCTGGGCCCATCACCTCCCAAAGCCGTCCCTTCTACTCAGCAACGCACCCCGAAATCCCAGCGTCATCGCTTAGCGGGCCCTGAGTTCTCGCTGCACTAGAGAGAGGAAAAAAGTGAGCAGACATTCAGAGTTACTCAATTTTTAAAATGTTTTTATGGCTGTACCTATCCTGTAACACCTAATGCTTTAAGTATTTCTGGAAACTTGTGTAAAAATCCATGTTTTATTTTAGATGCTGGAAGGGAAATTTCATTACCATATTTTAAATGCCAGAGAAGGGAAATTTCATTACCTAAATCAGGCATTAAATCTTTAAAACAAGGAGAAATTTTTTTCCCCCTGAGAAAAGATTTCGCGTGCATGGAGATGAGCGCGAAGGAGCCGTGGCAGTGTTTGGACACGGTGTGAAAACTGCTGCTGGTAGCCAGGCCTGTCCACAGTGGGCCAAGCAGAGGCATTCTGCTGCAGGAAGTCATCCCCTTAGTCGCTGCTAATTGTACCTGGTTTGAGGCGTTTGTTTGAACGCGTATGACAGCTGAGCTATGCAGGGAAATGAAAACGGGTTCCCGCTGGAGCAGAATGTTGTTCATCTTGGCTAGTGACGTGAACGCCGAGCAGCTGGCGGTGCTTAGTGACCCCCACTGCCTTCCTGCTTGGGGCACACACCTGTCTCCCATTTTCCGATCAGCATCTGTTTGTGGCTAAGCTGGGTCCTGTGTTGAAATGGTATCAGGCTGTATTTCATGGGAATATTTGAAAGAAGGTAATCTATCACTCACATTTTATATTTAGAAAATATCAGATTATATCAGCGTGCATTCCAAACGGCAATATTGCTGCCATCTGTTATTTTAAAATCTTGAACTTATGCATATTGACTGTACATTCACTTATCACAGGTCTCCTGGGCCCCACCACCTTATCTCTAAACACTTCGACAACCCCGAACTCACTCCTGAATGCGCTTAATAGCTCCGTCAGTCCTTTGCAAAGTCCAAGTTCTGGCACCCCCAGCCCCACGCTGTGGGCACCCCCACTTGCTAATACTTCAAGTGCCACAGGTCAGTATCATTTAAGTATAACCAAAGGCATGTCTTTGTATGTATTATCAGTTTTTAAATAAAATGTACTAGTGGTTCCACGTCCTTAGGGGGAAATCATGGTTCAAAGCATACTTCAGCCTAACAGAAATGTCCTTGTGTGTAAATGAGTTAAAACGATGCACAACAAAACAGTGGGTTTTCCATAAAAGTAAAACATAACCTTCGAATGTGACTAGCCGATCAGGAAAAGGAGCACAATGTGCAGGGAGCAGTGGCAAAGTCACATGAAGGTCGCGGATTGATCGCTCCAAAGGTAGCTTCCAGCTGGAGAGGTTAGAATTGCTCGGCAGGCACATGCCCATGTGAAGTCCAGCTTGTCTCTTCGTCCGTATCATGAGGAGCTTGGGTTAAATATTCCCTAGAGAGTTGTTCCATTTTAATATTATATAGTGTAGTAATGTTAAACCTATTTGCAGAGAGATATCAACCCTAACTACCTATCTGAATTTGCAGCAACAAGGGTGTTTTTTGAAGTTACTGAAAATAATATAATGCTTGTTGATTCTGTGCTCTTTCTGTCTGATATCTGTCTTCATAAAATGTTGTTCTAGGTTTTTCTGCCGTACCACACCTTATGATTCCATCTACTGCCCAAGCCACGCTAACCAATATCCTGTTGTCTGGAGTTCCCACCTATGGGCACACAGCCCCCTCCCCCCCTCCCGGCTTGACTCCTGTCGATGTGCACATGAGCAGTATGCAGACAGAAGGCAAAAAAATCTCTGCTGCTTTAAATGGTCACGCACAGGTAATGTCCCTCAGGATGATGGCATCTGTGCTGTTTGTCAGAGACTGTCAGTTGAAATGAATTGTAGAATGGTGACCACATCCACATGGTATTTTCTATTGTTATTTCAGCCTCCGAACATAAAATATGGTGTAATATCCACGTCATCGCTTGGAGAAAAAGTGCTGAGTGCGAATCATAGTGACCCGTCCAGACAGACAAGTGGATCGGAGCAGGTGTCTCCCAAGCCAAATCCTGCCGAAGGTATCTTTCCTCTGGATTTTGGCAGACCTGTTCCTTGGACAAAGGGGGTTGTAGAAAGTTCATGCATTGATTTCAAATTGGCTTTGCTAATCGATGATGACTTATCCTCCCTAAAGTTTGCAGAAAGACAACATCCCGAATGAAATTCCAAAGAACATGGTGAAAGATAAACTGAAAAGCAGACAAACTTCTTACAGAAAGAATCACTTTCCCATGACATTGGAACTTCCTAAGTGAAAGTGAATGTAATTATGTAGCAAGAAAGCATCAGCTTACTAAGTGTGTGTTTGTGTGTAATTTTTTTCTAAGTAGAGTATACCTTTTTTAATCCTTTCATCCCTAACAGTCTTTAAAAATACGAGGGTCATTTCTTCACATTTCATCTTGAGTTTTTGAGGCAGCCTGAACTTCAGGCGTCGTCTTTGCAGCTGAAAGTTGCTATGTCCTTGTCTCCCTAGAGCTGGATTCTGGTTTGTTTCCTTCGCAGGGGATTGCTGATGGTGAACTGGTGTTTTGGGTGTTGTGTTTCCTCCTCTCTGCAGGCGGGAACGATGCTTTTGTGGAAGTAGGCATGCCGCGAAGTCCTTCCCACTCGGGGAACGCGGGCGACTTGAAGCAGATGATGGGTCCCTCCACGGTTTCCTGCGCCAAGAGGCAGACGGTGGAGCTCTTGCGCGGCACGAAGAACTCCCACTTACAGTAGGCGTTTTCATCGGGGAGCCCCGGGTGCTTGCAAGGACATTGTAGCGCGGGCTGGGTTTGTTTTAAGTTAGGGGGACAACACTGGGTTCGTTGGGCAGTGAGTGCTCCTTGGTTTCAGAAAGTTTGGTCTCATCCAGGAGTTTATTCATTTATTCATTTCTCTTTGTAATTTCCTTTAAAACATTTTTTTTTCATTGAAGTAACATTGGTTTACAACATGACTTTCAGGTATGCAGCATTATCATTGGGCATCTGTCTATACTACATCGTGCTCACAACCAAAAGTCCGTTTTCCATCTGTCACCATACAGTTGACCCCCTTACCCAGGCTGCCCCTTTCCACTCAACTTCCCCTCTGGTAACCATAGATCTGTTGTCTGCCTCTAGGAATATGTTTTCTTAATTGAGTTTTTTGTTTTTGTTTTTTTTTTCTTAGCGTAATACCCTCAAGGCCCATCCTTGTCACAAATGGCAGAATTTCCTCTTTTTCATGGCAGAGTAGCATTCCATTTCAATCTTAGTGATGTTTTTGTGGATAAAAATGTTACTAAGAAATAACATCTGGTAATTCTCACCCTTATAGCCTACATAGAGTCCTCCTCTTCATAAACCTTGGGTGTATATCTGGGTCCTCTGAACTTTCTCTATTGCTCTGAAACTTTTAACATTATCTCTGCCCTTCTATAATCAACATGGTGATTTTACTCTCTGATGATTGCTTTTCGATATTTTCCTGGTGTGAGTTCTCTTTCATTTGCCTTTGCATTTCTAACTGAAACCGTGGCTCTCTTATTCTCAAGTAGTTAACTGCTCACTTTGGTAATAAATATTTGACAGTATCATGAGTTTATTTATTGCAAATCGCAGTGAATGTGAATACATATGTTGTATTAAATATAACTCTCCTGTACGATGGGACAGTTACAAATGGGTGTTCCTTATTTTTCATTTCTTGTTTCAAATAGGCAGCCTATGTTTTTTTTTTAAAGAAAAACAATGGAATGCTTTTCTATGGAAAGGTTTTGCTTCTATCCGTCTCCATTTTCCCAATTTCCTCTCGTGTCTTATTAGTTTTCCTATACAGCTGACCCTTGAACAATGTGTGGGCCACTGACCCCTTGTGCAGTCAGAAATCTGTGTCTAACTTCGACTCCCCCAAAACTTAACTACAGTTGTCCCTTGGTACCTATGGGGGATTGATTCCAAAACCCACATATGTCCAAGTCTATAAAGACTGAATAGCATAGGACAGTGCATACAGTCAGCCCTCTGCATCTGCAGATTCCCAACCATGTGTCGAAAACATTGTTTTCAATCTGTATTCTGTTAAATCTGTGGATGTGGAACCCAGGGATATGGGGGCTGCGTGTTTCAGATCAGCTCAGTCCTGTTTAGACCATGTACCCATGGGTCATTGATATCTCCCATTAACAATATGACATGTATACTATCTACAGGAAGTGTTTGAATATATATCATGGAATAGTTTTAGCTCCGGCTCTTAGAGTCAGAATGCCTGAGTTCAAACTCCAGCTCTACCATTTACCAGAGGTATGACCTTGGGCTTCCCTCTTCTGTGAAATGGGAATAATAATAATACTGCCTGCGTCATCGTGGTATTGTGAGGATTAAATGAGATGATGCGTAAAAATAGTTGGCAGTGGCTAGCATACAGTAAGTGTGGCACAGAGGAAACATTTGGTGCATTTGTGTGGTGTGATGGTGGATGTTAAAGTCCAGACTCTGTTTCACAGCAGCACTGACCGGCTGCTCTCAGACCCAGAACTGAGCGCTGCAGAGAGCCCTCTGGCTGACAAGAAGGCTCCAGGGAGTGAGCGCGCTGCAGAGAGGGCCGCAGCCGCCCAGCAGAACTCTGAAAGGGCCCGCTTGGCCTCCAGGCCGTCATATGTCAATATGCAGGTAACAGTAAAATGAGCGGGAGGGGCATCCAAACGTAGGGGCTTGGGATAGAGAATTCAGAAGCTAGGTCTTCTTTCTGCACTCCAGTCCAAATTAAATTAAATCTATGTACAGTACTTAGGAATTGGTTTTGCTATAAACTTTAAACATGAAATGCAGGATTTAGCTTAAATGATTAACTTATTTAAAATATAATATGAAAGGTGATGTGAATGGTTTGTGTCACTATGTGTAATGTAAATGACACTATTCACCTGTTGTTTTATAAAATTTTAGATAAATGCCAGGGCTGTTATTTCTAAATATTACTGCCTCTTGACATAGTCTGGGACAAATAGATATAATAATCCTTCTATCTATAAAATGGAGGTGATAAATTTGGTGGCATGTAGGCAGTTATAAAAATAGCTAATAGGAAGCTTTAGTTTTTTGAAAATAGATGATAAATATTATTGATTATATTGATTCTCAAATTTTTATGATTATTTTAAACAATTTCCTCAGGGATTTTTCTCTTTATCTGTAGTAAGCTAACTACTCAAAAACAGACTATTGAACATGAATTCAGAAATCTCATTTCTGTATAGATGACAATATGAAAGATAAGGATTTTGTGCTTTTAGAGATTCCTATAACCAATGACTTCAGTATCAGAATTATTGGGTGGATTTAACCTACTTCATAATGAGAGATATATCACCCTACTCCCCAACTCCAAAAAAAATCCTAGAAACCAAACTGTCACAGATATGCAAAGAAATTAATTCATGGAACTAAATTATACTTCTATAATTCCAGCAAAAACTGCAAATCAATCCTGCTTATGTGTTCTTTTAATCGTCTGCATTTGAACATTTCCATGAGTTTTTAGATGAATGTGTTCACAAAGTGATGGCCTTTATAAAGTGTCAAAGTTTTAAAAAAAATGATATCTGATACATTTTCTCTGGTGGGCTTATTTTCAGTTAATATAAATTAAAATTCCCTCCTCAGAGATGTATCAAATCCACTTCATGATCCCTTTATGGTTTTGTCTGTCTCGTGGTTCTTACTTTCCATCCATTTTATAACTAGACTGAACCACTTTCATGTTTCTTTCTTTTGGGATCGATAAGCGATGTTCCAGGGGATGCAGTTTCAACTTAAATAGATGTTTTTGTGCCATTACTAAAGCGCTGACTTTTAAAACCCTTGGAAATCAATGACAGTAGCCACCTAGCATTGACAGGGAGAAAGAGTGAAGACTCCCTGATCCCCTCCCCCCCCAACTCTCTATCTGCGGCGGTCCTTGGAGAGCTGAATCCCCAGCTCCCTCCACACTTACCTTACTTCCTAGTTTAGTTTGTAGGTATTGCCTTTACCCATCCCTGCGAGTCTCTCCGTGCTCTGAGGCTATAGGTTTTTGTTTTTATTAATTGTGGTTTTCTTCCACTAAGTGCCACACTGTCCCTTTAACCAGAGGCACTCCATATGTACTGATTGCACAAGTGAATGTAGGATCTTCCCACACCTTGCCCTTAGATGTTGATCGTTAAAAGTTGATTTTAATTTCCGATGCCATTTCAGCTCTAACCTTTCAAAACCATCGGCAAACGTGTTCTCTAAAAATCCATTCTCCTGATTCACAGCCACGCTCTCAGAGTTCACCACATGTCCTGATTTGTCTGGGTCAGCCGTTTCCCGGTGTTATCCTGACCTCATTATTTGAGACACGTTCCCGCTCACCAGTCTCCTGTTTCACACTGAATCACCTGGGCGTGTAGCCTCCATGTGGTGGTGGGGTCCCCCTGGGGGAAGGGTCAGAAGAGCTCTTGCCAGTCGTTCCTCAGCCTCCTGGTAGCCTTTAGGACGCTGTTAATCAAGTCTTAGTTCCGCAGCTGGGCAGCTGAGAACATGGATTAGCATGTGAGATGTCGCTCTGTCTAGACCACTTTCTTCCAAATGACTTACCTTGGTCTCTGTGTAGACCTGGCTGTGTCATATGTCACTTACTCAGTGTGCATGAAAGAGTGGAAGTGCCATCCTACTCCTGTGCAATACAAGGGAACTAGGTTTAGTTCACTGTAATGCTTACTGTTATTACAGATTAAAGCTCAACATTTGCTGTTTTTCTCATTTCAAAAGCAAAGACTAGTTAGGCTAAATAATTTCTTAAGCTGTCTGGACTTTACACCACTTCAGGCCGTTCTTTGAGGAGGGGATTTTTGAGAAACAAGTGAGGCCGGTAGATAACCTGAAAGCATTTTCATAATGCAGTATTTTGAAACTTAGCAGAACTACTATTAAGTTATTTACTGTGCTTTAGCATATACCTATCCTGGTGTTTTAAATATTCATAGAAAATAGGATTTTTTTTTCTTTTGAAGGAAAATTTCTGGCTCTTGTCATTGTCTCAAAGTCAAAAGTAGTAATTGTAATTAATTAGATTTGAAAATATGTTTAAATTGATTAGACTTGCACTGGATTAATGGGACATTATGGTGCAAAGCTTAGCAGGTAGATTCATGGGCTGTAGTCCAAACCTTGGTTTTCTAATCGGCATGACATTTGGATAAAACGGCAAAATATTTTCGCTCTTTTATTTTCAGGCATTTGACTATGAACAAAAGAAGCTATTAGCAACCAAAGGTATGTGATATAGTAAGGATTTCGATTCTCCCCTCCCCCATCAAAGACCCATAAAAGATTCTCCAGTATTCATCTTGAATTGTGAAATTGGACCATCATAAAATAATGTTTAAGTTCAAAGTTGAAAAAGTGTTGTTGGGGTTAAGTGTACCTTATTGAGTAGATTAGCATTAGGTCAATTATGAAATGATGTAGCATTTAAAAATATAATGGCATAAAATATTTTATGACTATATTTTTAGGCATTTTGTGTTAAGAAATAATATTCAGGTATGATTCCTTTACATATATCAGAGGAACAGCACGTATCAATATTTAAAAAAATATAGTAAAATATCAAGCATTTTGTTTTATATTCTGTGTTCCAAAGCTATGTTAAAGAAACCAGTGGTGACGGAGGTCAGAACACCTACAAACACCTGGAGTGGCCTCGGGTTTTCTAAATCCATGCCAGCTGAGACCATCAAGGAGCTGAGAAGGGCCAACCATGTGTCCTATAAGCCCACAATGACAACCACTTTTGAGGTTTGTAGAGTTATCCCTACCCATTCTTCCTGTCTGCTCTCAGCAAAGGAGAACAGTCGTCATCTCTCCCCTCCCATTCTTTATTAAGTAGGAAAAGTCATTAAATGGGATTTAATTTCTATTCTTATAAACATTCTATATAATAAAAGGCTAATATGCAAATTAACTGAACGATGAAACGATTGGTCACTATGATGCGCACTGACCACCAGGGGTAGAAGGTAAACACAGAAACTACCCCCTGGTGGTCAGTGAGCTTGCACAGGGGGAGTGCCTCTCAGATAGAAGCTGGGCTCATGGCTGGTGAGCACAATGGTGATGGCTGGAGCCCCTCCTGCATCTATGGCAGTGCTAAGGATGTCCAAGTGCTTAGTCCTGCTCCCTACAGGGAGCCATCAGTTGGGCATCCCCTGAGAGCTGGGCTGAGAGACCCCACTGCAGTGCATGAATTTCGTGCACCAGGCCTCTAGTATTGCTATAAAATGGATGCACTCAACATGCTCTTTTACGTATCTTCTCTCAGAGTTGTGGATCAGCTGTTCGTTATGGAGATGTAAATTCATAACTGAGTTGTTGTTAGGAGGAGAGTGCCGTAAATGCTAATACAAGGCTGAGATTAAGCAAAGGATAGTTGTAACAATAGTCCATAAAATGTACAAAGAATCCTTTTATTCAGGGGTATCACTAGCAAGCCCACCATAGGGAGAAAAGGCACATAGTCCGTAAAAACAAGTGTTCGGATATGAGTTAAAAATTCAGTGTGTTCAGTTGTGCCAGGAACACAGCAGGAAGTATCGCAAACAAGAACTCCAGAATTTTATGTTTCCCAGATGTTGGCTGCACTGTAGGGTGAGACTGGGAAGCTGGCATTTGCGCCACATGGAGGAGAAAGGATCCAGAGTTCCCAGCCCCCCAGCCAGGCTACACATGACTCGCCCAGCCAGCCTTTTCGGCTTGAGAGGATCAGGTTTTGGCTCTAAGCCCTTTGCGAGTGGAGGTGGAATAAGAGCGCACACGCATGCACACATCATCTGGGGAGACTGAGCAAACCCAAATGCGGATGGAAATGACTGATCCAAGAATCACAATGTTCAACCAGAACGCTGCAGACTGAAAAACAAATACCGGTGAAGGGTTTCGTAATTGTTAGTCTAATCACTAGCAATTGTAGATTGACCTTTCCACCACCTGTTTTCTTTGTGATAAGTTAGACTGTTGATGAAAGGTAAAAGCAAATGTGCATTTTTTCTTCATCTCTGTGTAAGTGAAGAAGCAAATACTATCGAAATACTAAAAAGAGGTCAGTCTCTTATGAATTTTGAATTTCATTGTCAGGCCTACAGTAGCGACCTGACAGCTGTATTTAAAGATTGAGGTTACTGTCAGCAATGAGAACATAGGGTCGTAAGGAAAAGTTTTGAAGCTCTAAGAAGTGCAGTCCTCTTGCTGCCATTGTAGCTCTGAGAGAAACTAAACAACTGTTGTTGGCAGCGACCTTAACACTGTGCTAATTCAACGGATGCACCAGTCTCATCCACTTCACTCACCTTTGTTTGGTAGGATGGGGTGTGAGGTGGTTGATTGTGTTTCTGTACTTTTAGAGATGAAATATTCACTGCAGAAATGCTAATTCAGTTCTGTTCTCTAAGACCAACAGTGTGACAGTTTGAAATGATCATTGTGATGATGTAGTCAAGTGCAGGGGCTGTGGGGTCTGGCAACCACCACAGATCGATGTACAGCTTTGGGGAGTGACTTCACTCCTCCGAGCCTGTTTCCTCATTTGGTGGTTTAGAGGATCACATGGCAGAGGGCATCCAGTGCGTAGCATGGGGTGCGGTTAAGTTCTGAGAAACACTTAGCGGTTCCTTTTATTTCCACTGGAGAACTTTACCCTGAAGAAAACCAAAAAACCAAAAGCTTGGAATGTTGATGAAGGAGGCTCTTGGTGGCGGTTGTGGAAACTAGAGAGGAGTGGGTAGGTATGGGTGTGTTTAGAGAGAACATTGACAGAATTGGCCGATGGAAGGGGGGGGATGAGAATGACTTGAGCAACTGGGTAAATGTAGAGTTACCTATTGAGATGTAGGGCATCTAAGAAAGGAGTAGGTGTGGGTGTAGCTGGTGGGCATAGACAGACAACAGTCTAATTGCAGGTCCTCTAAATTTTAAAGTGAGTCAGTTACATGGAGGTGTCAGATTGGCAGCTCCGTGATACTAATTTGAACAGAAAAGTTAAATCTCTGGAGGTGAAAATTTTGGAGTCCTGGATGTAGTTAAGCCTTGAAAGAGGTGAGATTACTGAGTAAGAGAGAAGGAATGCCAGGATCAAGCCCAGTGATGGGACATTCAGAGTGGGAGGGGAAAAAGATCCTACAAAGCTTCAGGGCCGTAGGCGGAAACCCCGGGAGTGTGGCGTCCTGATGCCTTGAAGCAGGAAGTGTGAGAGGAGGGCGTGGTGGGCTGTGAGACCCAATTAGGTGAGAGTGTTGAAGTGAACAGTAAAGTATTCTGGAATTCCCCAGTGAACGTGAAACTTTGGAAATCCGAGGATCTTGGTGTTAATTTTCTAGATCCAGTACAGAGTAGGGTGTCTGTAATATGGCGATGGAATGAATAAATGCTAGTTCCGTGTAGACTTAGAGATCTTTTGAATTATTTATTTTGATTTGGGGAATGAAATAAAGTAGACTTTTCTAGGTACTTGTGATTTGTTGGAGAGACCCTCTTTAGATGAGGCCAACACCGGAGTCATGTCACATCTCTCTCCGCCCTCCAACTTTATTAGCCTGGTCTCTGGATTCTTGTCAAAGCGTTGGGTCTGCTATTCCTCTTCCCCATTATTAGTCCTTTTTGTGTGGCCCAAGGCAGAGAATCTCTTGTAGATCTTTTCAGGAGTAAGTCTTTATACCGAGGACTCTCAGAACTCTGCTGGGCGCCTTCGAGATGAGGAACAGAGATTTCACTGTGTATATTACCAAGTCCTCGGTGGCTGGAAGACAGAGACCACAGCCTTGTCCCCAGGAGCAGCATCCATGGGTGACCGCAGTGGTTAGCAATGGAAGTAAATGGCAGTAGTCTACTGGGGATTCTTTCCCCTCCACCCACCTTATTTAACATGTCCTTGTCTGGCTTTTGTTGTTGACAGGGCTCATCAGTGTCCCTCTCGAGGTCCAACAGTCGTGAACACTTGGGAAGTGGAAGCGAATCTGATAACTGGAGAGACCGAAATGGAATAGGACCTGCCAGCCATAATGAATTTGCAGCTTCTATTGGCAGCCCCAAGCGTAAACAAAACAAATCAAGTGAGCTTTGACTTTTAATCGTACTTTTAGGGGTAATGGGCGTGAAATTTGTTTATTTGGTTGAGGGTGATGTTCAAGTATGAATTCTGCACTCCATGCCTTCGAGTTTTTGTCATAATTCACATGCCACCTCCTCCGTGAAGCCTTCCTTTTCCCTGGTGAAGCAGACCAGGTGGTTTTCTGCTTTCATCACGTTACGTACATGCTTTTACTCTAGCACCTGTCTAGGGTGTAATTACCTGTGTACATAGTTGTCTTCCCCTGTAGAATTTGGGCTCCACAGCCAGGGGCCATATTTTTTTATTCAGTGAAGTTTTTAAATGCCCACATGCCAGCCATTCTCTTAGGCTGTGCCTGATTTGATATTTCTTCCCAAATGTCTGACAGTGTGTGACACCTAGTAGGTGCTCAGTAAATGCTTACTGGATGAATGTAGGAAGGAGTCATGCGCACACACACTCAGAAAATGCTTTTTCTCATCTGGAAAAGGTAGGAACAGGAAGATGTGGAGCAGACTGTGCTCAGATTAACATCTTGGACAACAAAAGAAAGTCCCTCAGTAGGTAGCTCCTTAAGGTGAAAAGCAGCATTTGATATTTTAAATGGACAAGATGTAGCTGAATTTATGTAAATTTAACTTGTCTTTAAATTATAAGGGTTCTGGCTTTAAAAAGATATGGTTGAGACTCCGCATGAGTCCAGTGGTTTGTCTGTAACAGCACCCACACTTCTGGGCTGTGTGAAAAGGTGAGCAGATGAGAATTGGCAATAGTTATCAAGTGAGTTATCAATACATGCCTTTGTTCAGGGTTTGGGGTGAATTGGGAGCCCTGAGACGCAGAGCGTGCAGTATTTGAAGGCTCCTTAAAAGCCGTCTAAATAGACGTAGACACTCAGTAAGTCAGGTGTTACCATCAGTCAAGTTGCTGTGCTGTCGAGGGTCTCTGATTTGAGAATACCGGTGTGGGGTCGGCCAACTCATTCATGCCCTTGTGTGCTGTCAGTGGGAGCCTGGGGCCCTTCCTGGAGACTGGGGCTGGGTCCTCCATCAATGACAGGAGGACGGACTGAGGTGGCTCGTGCCAGGCAGGTCTAAAGGTGGAAGTGGTCTCTGTTCTGTAGCCCAATATAAATTAGTCCTGTACCTCTCCTTTCCCTTCACTCAATGCTGGATAATAAAAATTGTCTGTAAACTTAGATACACTGAGGTTCAGGATTAGGGATAAAACTATCAGGATTCTTTAATAAAAGGGAATCATTAAAGAAACAGTTATTTTGCTTTTGTCAGATGTTTTAAGAGAATAGGGAGTTTACATAGTTACAATAAAAAGAAACAATATACACTAATAGATATCACTAAGAACACTTTATTTTAGCACATCTTTTTTTCACATTTTATTAATGAATTTTTTTATCTCAATATATGCCAAGTATTATTTAACCATGTAATCTACATAAAGACATTTTTATATAATATTTTACATTATTTTTTATACTATGTCTTTAAAATCTGGTGTACATTTCACACTTATTGAACATTTTAATTGCCAATAGCTACATACTAGTATAGCTAATGGCTATTGTACTGAACAGCACAGTTTTAAGTAATTTTTTTTACACCCTCCTCGGCATTACCCATGTCTAGGTTCTCCCCAGGAACCGCTGTTTATACCAGTTGTTCCAGTGTTAATTCTCAGTAACTCCCACTTTAACTGTAAAAAAAGTAAACATCATTTGGACAGTTATATGATAAACTTACCATGTTGTCAGGTCCAATGGTCACTTCAATGTGCCCATCATATCCTGCTTGGCAGGCATCACCCTTGACCCCGTACGTCACTGTCACTCCCTCTCAATCTTTTCTGGTGACGTTGGAGCCTTACCTCCAAACGGTGGAATGGTCCAGGGCTGAAGGCCTTCTGAGCTTGGTTCTGGATCCTTTTTTGTCACTTTCTCTCCACAAGAGATAAGACATCTGTTTTTAAGAGAAAGAGAACTCTTATCAAGAAATTCCTTCCACTTGAGATAAAGGACTCCCCCATTGGGAGATAAAAACAGCTGAAGGAAGTAATTAGTGTCACCCAAAGCAGTGCAGAACGTGATTCTTAGATTTGGTGAATGCATTGACCCCAGAGGAGATTAGGTGGACCTGACTGGCCAGGTGAGCCTCCTCCTTCCCTCTCTCCCTGGGAATCCTCTGTGAGGCTGCATCTTTGGTGTAAGAGGATTGAATCCTCACATGGACAAGAGCCAGTTGCTGGCGGGGATACGGGCTGCACAGCTCTGTTAGAATCTCCAAAGCACATCTTGAAGAGTGTTTAAATTTTGGTCAAGAAATTGGCCTGACTCACCAGGCCATCACCCAACTGTGCATGTCACTGGGCCTGAGAACCATACACAGTGTGGCGAAATCTTCACGCATAAATCAGTTTCAGAGCCAAGCAAAGCTCAGCATTGCTGTCTTAGAATTTTTCTCAAGAGACCGATTTGTTTCTGTCCTAAATGAAATCCGGGAGCTCCAGCAGCATTTCTGTCTCACTTCATGGTACTCTTAATGTTGGAAGTACTCTATTTTGCGAGCTTACGGCCCAATTATATTTTTGTAGGGAAGGGGATTTATGTGGTGCACTGCTATAGAATCCCTCTGACCGCAGGTGAGCACAAGTGTGGAGGCAGAGAGCCATCGGAAAGGAGCCTGGACTTGCAGTACCTTTCTGTACCTTAATTATGTCCTGAGGGTCTTCCTCCCGATTCCTCATTTAATTCACATGCAATCAATTATAAAGAGCAAATGCTTCTGACTGCTCCACGAGAAAGTGATTAATGGTTATTAACTGCAGAGTCACTGTTGCTGAATTGCTGCCTCCCAAGTGTAACCTTATAAATGGCAAGAGCCTCTTGGAAAGCGATAACCGGCATTTCGTTAATGAAAAGCCAGTGTTTCACTCCGTAAAGGATTGCTCAGCTTCTGCAGCTACTGTTCTGTTCACCCCAGCAATGAAGCTGAAATATTGGAGGGATTAAACTTTTAATTAAACCTTGTTCTCTCTGGGCATTTGCACTTCAAGCCTGTCTCTCGTTTGCCCTTCAGCGGAACACTATCTCAGCAGCAGCAATTACATGGACTGCATTTCCTCGCTGACAGGAAGCAACGGCTGTAACCTAAACAGCTCTTTCAAAGGCTCTGACCTCCCCGAGCTCTTCAGCAAACTGGGTCTGGGCAAATACACAGACGTCTTCCAGCAGCAAGAGGTCAGTCATTATTTACTCATCACCACCCCCCCCCCCCAATCTTTGTTTGGGTTCTGTATATGACGACTTCTAGGATGAAATCACCCACTGACCTGTGACCTCTTCCACTGAGCATTGATTCAAGTCTCATAGCTTGTTTTTGTTGCTAAGAAAAATGTGATCTCATTTCCTATTTAGTGCAACTAGTAAACACAGGATGTGTGTTCATAAAAACACCCTGTCCACAGTTTTGGCTAAACAGTGTATTGATTCAGTGGAAGTTTTGGTGCATAGCTCTCAAGGTCAGCAGCAAGTCTGTATTTAATGAGATTTCACACTTTAAACTATTATCTTTATTTGTGGCACTTAAACACCAGTACCTGAAATAAGTGTGTGATTGTTTCTGACCCCATCCTACTCATGTTACCGAAGTCTGTTCTCCCAGAGTATAATGTATTCTTTATACATGTTCATTTATTCTTTAATTTACTGATGGGCCTTTGCCTAAACTGAGACTTTTTCTGAACCATCTCTGCCATGGATTTTGGTCTAACTGCTCAGCTGTGGCCATTATGCTCTGGCATAGAGAATAGAACGTGACTCTTTCTGATAATGCTATCATTTTACCCAGGTACAGCTAATCCAGTGCAGCAGAGAGTTAGAATAGCTCCATAAATACATCTATTCAGTTCTAATTGGACATTAGCATTTTAGAGACCATCTGATTAAGTCAGTCATTCCCAGATCAGTGAATGAAGAATCTAGAATTTTTATTTAGTGATTTGTATCATAAATTTAAGGTATTGCCCATAGCTCAATAACTTAAGTTTGATTGTTGAACTTTTCTGTGTGGGTTTTTTTTTTTTTATAATACCAAAAAGATTACTACATGTATATTGGAAAATTTGTGTTCTAAATTTAACCAAGGATGTTGCGAGTTGAATAACATTATCAGTGCATCAAGGAATTGCACTTATTTAATCCTGCTGCTTAGATGAGGGTGGCTGATTGAGAAGTTCAAGGGCAGAGGTATTTTTTAATTAACTTGTCCAGAAACAGAAGGTCTCCAAGTAAGATTAGGTATTATTCAATAACATTTGGGGTTTCTTTTTAATCCATAGTATTTATTTGAAGAAGCATAGAAATAAATTTATTGTAGGTACTTCTTGTCCACTTATTTCAAAAAGGAAGAAAATATGATCATATAAAACCAAGGTGGCTGGCTTTATTTCATATTTATTAGCTTAGAGCAGACTACAGCCTGCAGACTTGCTGCCTGAGTTTTGGTCAGAACACAGCTTCATTTATATTTTGTCTATGGTTGCTTTTGAGCTCAAACAGGAGAGTTGAGTAGTTGCAACAGAGGCAATATGGCCCACAAAGCCTACAATAATTACTGTCTGGCCCTTTATTTCAGGCATCCCCAAATTCTTAGTCTCCATTAAATAGAATTTCTAAAAACATAGCTTTAGATCTATGATAAATGAAAAACAAAAAGGTTTTACAAGATCTGGGTGTAACTTCTAAATCAGAACAAAATTTCCAATTTCTTGAAAAGTGTGCATTACTATTTTCAGGTGCATTGAACTTTGGTACTGCTTCCTTTATTTAGGATATTTCCCACTATTCAGGTGTAACTTAATAAGAATCGCTCATTGACTAACCTTGTGAGATTTAGTTAGCAACTTTCCCAGATATTTCTATATACATTATCATCAGCCATAGCTGCCCATTCTTTTATCCTCTTGGTAAGCCCTTTGCTTTATGTCTACAATCCTATTTAATGCACATAAAAACCCTGCAAGGTACACTGCTGTCAACCTGTGTACACACAGAAGTCTTGTCAGAGTCAGAATCTGAACCCATATTTCTCTGCCTTTAGAGTGCAAGGCCTTTCTGTTCTTCCGCACTGTCTTCAAAGGCGGGATGAGATCCTCGGCTAGCTGCCCTCCATACTTTGTTGCTGATGCCAAAGAGCACAGTTACACTGTTCCTGGAAAGATTCTTGTCTGCCAGGCCCAGCCAAGTGGGTCATGGGTCTGATGAAGCCTGGGAATTCCCCTGTCATTCTTACGTAAAACACAGTGAAAGATACCATCTATGATATTTATAATTCAGTTTCTTTTTATAGAGGTATGCTTAACTAAGTCAAAGCTAAGAAATATTTTCTCCTGGGCCGATATGTATTCTTCCTTTTATCAGTTCACAAACAAAAATGTACAATTTGTATTTCCCTTTTTGTCCTGGCTGCCAGGATGCTCAGATCTAACTTTTTAATCTCAAGTGCAGTAATCACTAGCTTAGACGAAGTCTGCTGCTAGAATAATCACTTTTGTTTCATCCCCTTAATTACTTTACTCTTGTCCTTAGGTTTGTGACACCACTGTTCTTTTTTGGAAGTAGGCAGAGCATAATAAATAAATAAAATCGGTATGACAAGGAGCTGAACCTGCAATGAGGAAGAAAACAAATACTTAGTAGATGGGTTATAGATTACCTTTTCACCCACAGATCGATCTTCAGACATTCCTCACTCTCACAGATCAGGATCTGAAGGAGCTGGGAATTACGACTTTTGGTGCCAGGAGGAAAATGCTGCTTGCAATCTCAGGTGAATACAAATGCTCATACTCATATTTTAAGTCTGAATAACTTTTGCCAGTGGGTCTGGTTCAACCCATTTACCACTTGCTTACCACCCAGACACCTTGGTGGTTGTGGTTTCAGAGTGCTTCCCACGAATAGTTTGACCAATGCTCAGAACATCCCCTCTTTCATCAAGACATCGCCCGGAGACCTGCTGGGACAGTATCGTTCCTTAAAACGGATTTCTTCAGAAAGATCTAACCAAAATTGCCCTTTGCAGAACGTGAGCCAGGGGAGCAGCACAGTTCTCCTTTCTTGTGGTTGTGTTCAGCAGTGATCATTGGGTTAGTGAATGATGATTCCTGATTGGCCGTCGTGTTTCCAGTGCATGTGTGCTTGTATACCCACAGAGGTCATTGCGGAGGTGAATGCTCCGTGGTATAGCTGGAACCTGGCAGGTATTACTTGTCTGAATGCTTTTTGTTTTTACTAAAGTTTTCATGGAATTTGTGAGCCAGAAGGGTGTAGGATCCTGAAATTAGTCACAGAAAGAAGGAAAATAATGTTGTCTGTCTCCCAGATTGCTTTCTGTGTGCAGCGGTTTCATATTCTATGTATTATAAAATGCTCTACACATATTTACTGGGGACTTCCTATTTGATTGAAAGGAGTTGAGCCAGCTGATGAGTCAGGAGTCAGCAAATACAGAACAGTGTACCTCCAAAAGGTGTTTTGAGAAATAAGAAATGGGGTCAAAATTTGTGTTACTTTTTCTGATGAATGTCCGTCTTTCAAAAAGATAGACACTGAGGGCAGTAGCCAATGGTCAGGTGATGTGAGAATAAGATCATCTTTTCAGAACATTGAAGCCGCAGGCTGTGCCTCTTTGAGGCCAGCGGTTGCATCCAGCTGGTCAGAGTCTTTGCAAGCAGCAGTCACTAATCAGACCAGCAAGTAAAATTTAAACCTCAGTGGTTTTCCATGTTGTTTTAGCAGCAGATTGCATCCCCCACCCACTTCCCCACAGGAAATCTTATCTGTAGACGTAATATCTGAAGCACACGTAAGCAGAGCAGCTTCGAAACAGGGGTGGAGATTCAGCCATTGAGCAGCCTGTTGGGTCCTCTGTGGATAACCACAGTTCTGCACACGTCAGTGAGTAGGGACGTCTTCCTCCGCTCTGTGTCCCCAAGCGGCTGCATTAAGGGAGCTCCACAGGGCAGACGCTGTTTCTTCTTTGCTCATCAGATCAGGTTGTTATAGTACAAAGAATACCGTATTCAGACAAGGAGATTTGGGCTTTGCCAACATGTGATTCCTTGGGCGAGGGTCCAAAACCATGAAGGTGAATTGGAATGGATGATCCTGTGACATTACCTTCTATTTCTACATGTGTCCTTCCACATGGTGCATATATGAATAGCCGGGGCCTCCCCTGTTGTTGTGTTTTTAACTTATTCACCTTAAAGCTCCACCTCAGAGGGCTATTCCTAGAACTAAGTTTACTTTACATATTTTCACATTCATCCATTCATGTGAAAATGAAATTTACACTGTACTCGAAATCTGATTAACTCACAGAATCCCCACGCTTATAGTAAAAATATGCCTGTGGGCCAGCACGTTTATAGAAGAGAAGAGTGTGTCCTTCTCTAGGGACTCATGGAA
Organism: Murina feae; assembly: GCA_004026665.1. NCBI lineage: Eukaryota > Metazoa > Chordata > Mammalia > Chiroptera > Vespertilionidae > Murina > Murina feae. The sequence continues at coordinate 10,829 of PVJC01011040.1, read as the reverse complement.
TGTCGGTGACAGTAAAATGAAAGTTAAGATCTCTTTGTGTACCAACCCACTTCCAAACTCTGTAAGGCTCCCAGCCACAAGCACATCTCTCTAAGTACTTCCAAGGGCTCCAGCTGGATTGTTACCATCTTTACTTGGAACACGTTTGTGATCTATTCCAGGTGGGTTTGGGGGAGTACAGTGGGAAACAGCAGGGAGGGGGTTTGGGTCCTCTTCAGAAACATGTTTTGTCCAGTCACCATCTTCAGTGTGGTTCCGCTGAGGTTATGGCTCCCATAGCCGGCCTCTCAGTGGGGCTCACAGGTCCTTGCTGGGAACAGGGACAGGACTTTGAATAAGATGCCTTATGGATGCTCCGCACGGCAGGAAGTACTTGATTATTTTAAGAACGGTTTCCCCTCACTTTGTGGCGTGCTTTTGTTTTGAACCCGGTAAATTGTTTTCTCTGCAAACAATCAGTTTTTATTGAGAAGCCCTTCATCAAAAAGCTTCTTTTTCCAGTTCAGCTCATTTGATAACAAACACACCCATTTATAGCCTCAGAACATTCCATTTCCAGGAGGTGCAGGGTAGCTGGGCAGCCTGGACGTGCATTGGCCTTGTGGTTACAGAGTTTGCTCACAATTCCTTTTAAAAACTTTAAACTTAGAATCAGAGTTCTTTCCGTGTACGGTTTGGTTCTGTTATTAATTTTGAGCCACAAGACATGTATTTTTGTGTTATAGGAGATGAGGTTTATCTCTAGTAGAAATGGATGAGAGAAAAAAATCGATTTTTTTCCCCCAAAATCCATGATTTTTTTACAAAGAAAAAATTTTTTAAATGTCTCAAAGTATTTTCGTAAATAGTTAACTAAATACACAGGGACTGAGTGAAAGGACGTTTAGCATCCTGTTGTCAGGCTTCCCGCCAAGGCCTCAGGTAGATCTAACATTTCCCGACCTATTCTTTTAGTTTGTGACTCTGTTCAGATCCGCAACAAGATCCTGAGAGCTGCCAGGATTGTGTGACCCTTGGAATTTCAGAGAAAAAGGTTGGTATTTCCCCCCAATTACCCTTTAGGCTTTACTGGAAACAAAGGACAGAGTTTGCTTTTTAATTTAAAAGGCTGAAGTCTATTCAGTAGGATTTGATCCTTGAGAATCTCTCTGGGAGATTTGTATCTTAGAAATTACATTCTCTAGGGAATGGCTTAGTTCTTTCAGATCATCGTATTCGTTCCAAAACCTAGTTGCTATGACTTTTCAGGGTAAAGTTTTCAATGTCTGTGAAAAAAAATTGTTTCCTTCACTGGCCCATTGGTTTTCGTGTGCTCAGTTGGACATGTTCTGTGGGCTGGGGGAGTAAGAGTGTTTGACCTCATTCACGCCTTCCCTCCTCTATAGTAAGAGGATGGATGTCCTGGTGCGTGGGTTATTCCCCCACAAGAAAATGAAGGGCCCAGTGTTTCAACTTCAAGGTGACAGAACTTTCCCAGGCTGTGCACTTTAGAGGATTCATCTATTCTTAACTCTCCTATACTTGCCTTTAAATATGTTAAATTCTGTCTTGATTTCTGAATTTCTGTGTCTTTTAAAACAAGCTACACATGTTTCAGCTTTCACTAGGAACGCCATTGCTTCTGTGTTTCTGCGGAAACTTGATGCAGTAGCTACCTGTAAGCATGCCTGCATGTGTCTTTTGCTTGTTAAGGCATCTTCCTTGCTTCTTTAAAGTTTTTAAGCTACATTTTTCTATTTAAAAAAACACAAAAAACTGGCATATGAACTGAAATAAAGCTCTGCTGACTGGCATATGTGGAACTATATTATTTCTCAAATTTGTGTTCCTGATGCTTTGGTTGGTCTTCGCACAGTGGATGGATCCCTGTAGCCCAGACTTGGACCTTTGCATCAGGGCGGGTTAGAGCTTGTCACTTAACTGCTGTGTAGACAGCTTACTTTGACTGTTTTTTTAAATCCTCTCTTGGGGATATTTTTCCATTGATTTTGAGAGAGAGAGAGAGAGAAACATCTATGTGAGAGAAACACATTGATTGGTTGCCTCCTGCACATGCCACCACCAAGACCCTGGCCGGGGAGGAGCCTGCAACAGAGGTATGTGTGTGCTTTTGACTGGAATCGAAACCGGTCCACAGGCCAACACTCTATCCACTGAGCCAAACCGGCTAGGGCACTTCGACTATTTTTAGAACTCAACTTCCTTATCTACAAAATGGAGAATGGTAATATTACCTACCCCTTTAAGAAGAGGACATAAATACAACAAAACAAATATAAAGTGCTTGTCATATACACTAATAAATCATGACATTTTTCTTCTCCCCACCAAAGACTTAAGAGATGCATTGCCCCTATAGGGCAGACACTTGCGTTTTGGGGGTCAGTGAGGTGAAATGTGAAGAGTGTTGATCCATTTTCCAGAACTCAGGGGACCAGAGCACTTCTGGCCATCTGGCTGTCCTTGGCCACCGGTGACCCCCTGCAGCACGGTCTGTGTTTTTAGTCTCGGCATTACTGGAGCAGGCCATCGTGTGCAGTGCAATGGATTCGAAAGGGGATTGTACCTGCGTGTGGTTAAAAAGGAACTGAATACTGTGCCAATATATGGTGCTCATCACTGGCTCCATCCTCCCCCCCCCCTTTAAAGAAAGAGACAGTTTTAAGCACATTAACTATATAATCTATTTGAAACAAGACATTGGAAGATACTTGGCTATCAGAGCCCAACAATCCTGTTTCCTTGTATTAATTCACCAGCAAGAGTTCCATCAGCTGATAGGGTGATGAAAATAGAGTGGTCGCATAGTCATAAACAAGGTAGGCTGCTTCGTTTTTTCCCCCCTTTCTGGTTAATAATTTTTAGTTGGAAAAATACTGCTTTCTACATACTCTGGTTTCTTTAAAATTGAGCATCTTAGATTTCCCCTGAAAATTTAAAGTATTGGTGGTTTCCAATTGTTTATTTCCTAAAGTGGTTGCTATTTTTCACTAAGTTAACTTTTTATTCAAGGAGACCTCCTGGTGATATGCTTCTTCATATAGCTCCTCTGACCCAGGGATCACAGGTATCATGAGTTGGTGGAGCCACAGGGCTGGAGCCGTATATGGCCATGTGTTCCTCCAGTATTCTCATGTGTACATGTGGGGCCTTCTTTTCATGTCTGACTGTAGTAATTGAATGGTTGCTGTATTTGACATGGGTGAGTTCAACAGCTGTAGTAACATTCTGTATCTTTGATGTAATACATGCTGTCCTATGCCTTTCACCAGCTCTGATGTTCCCCCCCCCCATCCCTTTGCTTCTGAGATGACATACATGTGCAATAGGTCAACCTGCTCAACTTGTATATCCAGCGTTTAGAGGATTCTGAGAATGACACATCCCCCACATGGCTGACAAACTGCAATAACAACATTTGTTGTCCTTGGTTCTCTCGGCTACCAACATGTTGCCTTTAATACCATAATATCAGACGTTCTGGCATTTCAGAAATGGCTTGACCATCAACTAAAGGTTTTCCTTCCACTACCAGACTTGACTCCCTCCTCCCCGAGACCTACAATACACCATTTTCTGAGCTCGACTGCCATGTCCTGCAGATTATAGATGTTCTCCGTGGAGTTTCTAACAATTCTTTCTTTCTCTCTCTAGAACTAAATAAAAACCGGAGAAAGCTTTTCGAACCGCCAAATGCACGCACCTCTTTCCTGGAAGGTGGAGCCAGCGGGAGGCTGCCCCGCCAGTACCACTCGGACATTGCGAGTGTCAGTGGCCGCTGGTAGCAGTGCTCCCAGGCAGCCCCGCCAACTTTCATCAACGTGGAGACAGGAGATCTATGAGCGGCCATCACTGCACCCGTCCTTAGCACTCTGGTGACTGGTATCAGGACCAAAGCATCTTATTCACACCTGAATTTTGTGCCAAAAAGGAAGAGAGAAGATGTTCTTGATGTTCTCATGTCATCGTTCAGAGCTCCACATGCAGATTGCTTTTTTTAAAAACGGTAATTGGACAGAATTTGCAATATGAGGGTAGGGCTTTATTTCCTGTTTTTATTTACCTATATAACATATGCACTGATTTTTTTTTTTTTTTTTTTTTTTTTTTTTTTTTTTTTTTTTTTTTTTTTTTTTTTTTTTTTTTTTTTTTTTTTTTTTTTTTTTTTTTTTTTTTTTTTTTTTTTTTTTTTTTTTTTTTTTTTTTTTT
>PVJC01011039.1:0-42381 GCA_004026665.1 Murina feae | reverse complement strand
CGAGCCTCTGATGGGGCTGGGGGCAGGTCCCCAGTGATGACACACACACATACACACACACACACACACACACAAAAGGCGCCTGGCAGACTGGGGCCATCATAGGACATCCACTGAGGGGTCCCAGACTGTGAGAGGGCACAGGTCGGGCTGAGGGACTCCCTCCACCCCGAGTGCACAAATTTTTGTGCACCGGGCCTCTAGTTTTAATATAAAAGCAAAAGTAGTTGGAATCATTAATAAAATAAAAGGTAAAATGACTGAAATATTTGATACCAACTCTTCTCAGTAGATCTCTGAAATAAGCATTTACAGGATGTATGAATGGATAACCAGTATTAAATGAAATTATTTATTTGGTAAATATTTAAAGAGTAACTCTAATGTGCCCTGTTTTTTCTGACACAAAACCAGATCTTATGGAACTTATATAATCTAGACATCAAAACTCATTCATTTATTCATCAAATACTCAATGGGGTATCTATTTTAAAAAAAATATATTTTATTGATTTTTTACAGAGATGAAGGGAGAGGGATAGAGAGAAACATCGATGAGAGAGAAACATCGATCAGCTGCCCCCCGCACACTCCCCACTGGGGATGTGCCCGCAACCAAGGTACATGCCCTTGCTGGAATCGAACCCGGGACCCTTCAGTCCACAGGCCAATGCTCTATCCACTGAGCCAAACCGGTTAGGGCTGGGGTATCTATTATTAGCTGGGCATTATTCTAGACATTGGTAATATGATGAAAAACCGTACTAAAGTCATTAATATCTTGGTGTATACATTCCATTTGAGGGAAAGACCAGGAAACTACCTTATAGTGTGGTAAGTACTAAGGTAGAGCAAATACAGTTGGCCATTGAACAACACAGGAGTTAGGGGTGCCAACTTTCCCACCCCCTGCACAGTTGAAAATCTATGCATAACTTGACTTCCCTAAAACTTAAGTATTAATAGCTTACTGTTGATGGGAAACCTTACATATTACGGTTGTTTAACACATATTTAGTATGTTATATGTATTATATACTATATTCTTAAAATAAACCATAGGAAAGAAAATGTTAAGAAAATCATAAGGGAGAAAAAATACATTTACTTTATTTATTGAAAAAAATCCATGTGTAAGTAGACCCACTATTAATCGCCTACAATTTAAAGCTGGGTTGTTAAAGGGTCAACTGTACAGAGAACTGTGGGACCACAGAGGAGGGACCTCTGACTTCCCCCTAACAGTGGGCAAGTGTGAGGAAGGTTGAGTTGTCCAGAAAGGTTCTTTAGAGAGTGACATGTAAGCTGCTACCTGAATGAGGTGCACATGCTAGACATCATAAGGGGAGTGAATCAATAATAGATAAAAAGTGAGATTGAGGCAGAAGGAAGTGCATAGGGTCAGACTTGGAGGCCAAAGATAGCATGATCGTATTTTAGTTACTGGAAAAAGTCACTATGCAGCCAGACCGTGAAGGGACAGAAGGAGAGTAGCCAGGGGTAAGCAGAAAGCCTGGCAGGGCCTGTGAAGGGGATTGGATTTCATCCTAATGGACAAGGGAAACTACATCAGGTTTTAAATGGAGAAACCACATGATAAGATTGGCCCATTCAGAGCATCCCAGAACCCCCAAGGAAACTGACATGCTTGTGTTTCCCTGGTGACCACACCCTCTTGGAAGAGCCAGACAAACCTGTCTCCCCAGAATACCTCAGCCTCTGCCAACAAGATCAGCGTGGCTTTTTCTTCTTTTCTTGCCTATCTGAACAGGAGTCTCTGTGTATAGGCATTTATTCTTCAGTACAACCTTATAATCACACCTCCACACACTTGCATTTTTATGACAGTGTCATTATTTGCCTGCTACCTGCCAGGCACTGTCCAAGGTCCTGGGAAAGCAGCTCTCTGGGAATTCCCATTCTAGGGGATCATAGCATTTTATGAAGAAAACAAGAGGTCATTGAAAAAAATTAGCCATTCTGGTCTGTATATTACTCTTTATCCAGCATTATCTGCTTGTCAGACATTGTTCTAGTTGCTTATTATCTCATTTAATACTTTAGCATTCTCTTAATTAAACAAAAGTTATGGACTAAGACCAGATTAGGTTTTACAGACATTTTCTCAATTTTCACAAAAATCTTGAGAGGCAGGTTCTCTTATTTCAATGTTACAGACAAGGAATGGGGTTTAATTTAACTAACATTCCTAAATTCACACAATTAATAAGGAAACACTGCTTGAATTTGAACCTAGATTATCTTCATTGAACACTCATTTCTTTTCAGTCTAACAGTGTGATGTTACTTCTATCAATTCAGTTCCTTAGTGAAACTTTAGCTGGAGCATTAGAAATTTTTGCAATGCCTGCTGCAGTGAAGGATGAAGTAAAGGGTATTGTCAGTATTTAGATTGCACTGCAACCCTAAATATTCTTAATAATAAAATTTATATAGCCACAACATTTTATGATGAAAACTAGAGGCCTGGTGCACGAAATCGTGCATGGGTGGCCCACCCTGGTGGAGGTTGGGTGGACAATCAGGGGTGGGGCCAGCCAGGGTGAGGGGCTGTGGGAAGATGGGAGAGCCAATCAGGGCCCTGATTGGGCTAGCTGGCTGCTGCAGTGTACATCATAGCGATATTCTGATTATTCTGGTCATTCCATCGTTCTAGTTACTGGCCTTTTATATATATAGATTGTCTCTCTGGCCAAGCAGGGAAGAGTGTGTGAGGAAATCAATTGATGTGTTTCTTTCACATCATTGTTTTTTTGATCTCTATCTCCCTCTCCCTCTCTCTCTCTCTCTCTCTCTCTCTCTCTCTCTCTCTCTCTCTCTCTTTCCCTCTCCCTTCTATTCTATCTAGAAGTAATGGAAAAATAGAAAAATTATAGAAATATGTAAGAAGGAAAAAGTACTACTCAGAATTGTTACATTTGGTATATTTGTTAGCATTTTGATATATATTTTTCTTTTTTTTTTGATGCACATTTAAAAATAAAATTGACATCAGGTTGTATATAATTATACAAGGTTCTCCCTCATTCTTTTATGATGAGTTTTCAAATACAGAAGTTTAAATAAATATACTACAAACACACATAGAACCACCTAGATTTAATAATTGCTAGTAGTTCACTGTAATTTAAACTATACATATATGTATACTAGAGGCCCGATGCACAAAATTTGTGCAAGAGTAGGCCTTCGCTGCCCTGGCTGCCTCAGCCCTCACAGCCCTGGCTTTGTTCGGAAGTTCATCCGAACGGTCATTCTGCTGTTTGGCTGGTCGAATTTCATATTGCGCTTTTATTATTTATAATACATTTATTGTTTTTAAGCATAGTAATATGGGAATGTATACAACTCATATGAAGAAGATCAAATAGTGAGAATTTGGCAGTCTACAGTGTTTGCTTCTTTTGAGTTTATTAGTATTTATCAAGAACAAAAACTACTGCAGTTATTTTGATTATTAAATGAGTCTTAAAGAGCAAAAATTACAGGTTTCTTGGCAATGAAAAGCCCTGATTATGCTGTTCTGTACAGTTCTGCTTCTGTTGGGAAGAAATAAGTTATTTGGAAATTTTCTTGTTATAGTGTCCCAATAAGTAAATAATTTAGCCTTTGTTAGCAAGTTATGGTGTAGTTTCCATCTGAACTATGGGATAAAAGATATGGGAAGATGTGTGCTCAGGGTAGAGATTGTTGCAAACATAGATAGGGTATAACTAACTAAAGATAATACTATAAGGTTAAGTTTTGCTTTAAGCTACCAAATTAGTAGAGTTGGATTCTTGAGTTGTATACAAGTACAAGAAGCACTTCCATCTTTTTATGTAATTACTTCCTGATTATTGAGTTCTTATTTATCTTTTTATTATCTTTATTTTATCTCCAAAAAATCACAAAAATGTTTTAAATCATTTTTACTGCATTTTGCACACATAGATAAACACACAAATTATGAATGTCTGTGGAACACTTCCTACCATGTTTACTACCATGATTACCTCCTTGTGCTATCCCAAAGGTAAATCACTACTAACCTGATTTCCAGCCCTAAAAATGACTTGCACCTAATTTGAATTTTTAATAAATGGAATCATTCATTATTTATTTGTGCGTGTATATAGATTGTCCATGGGTTGAGCATAAATATGCTTTGTCCATTTTTATTGCTATACTAGAGGCCTGGGGCATGAAAATTCATGTACTGGAGGGGGAGTCCCCTCAGTCCGGCCTGCCCCCTCTCACAGTCTGGGAGCCCTCAGAGGTGGGAGGCAAGCTGGCGATCAGGGGGAGGTGATGTCCCATCATACCTCTGCTGTTGTTACTGCCAGCAGCACAATCCTTGGCCGACCCTGGTTACCTGAGCCTTGGGTGACCCTGAGTGGCTGGGCAACTGCCACCCAAGGCTTGCCTGCGCCTTGGGCCTACCCTGGGTGGCTGGGGGGCTAAGGAGGACTGGGGGTTTCTGGAAGCAGGCATGCGGAGTGGCCAGGCCCGCCTGGAGGTGGGCCTAGCCTTGTCGTGGTCCTGCCGCCCCTGTGGGGCTGAGGGGACTGGGCGCCACCATCTTGTGGCTGTGGGTGCCACCATGTTTGAGGGCAGGGCAGTCAACTAGCATATTCCCTCCTTATTGGCTGTGGGTGCCACCAATTTGAGGGCGGGGCAGTAAATTAGCATATTTTCTCCTTATTGGCTATGTGTGCTGCCATATTTGAGGGCGGGGCAGTAAATTAGCACCCCTCCTTATTAGCTGTGGGCACCATCATCTTTGAGATGGTGTGAGGGTCAATTAGCATATTTATTACATAGGATATGCTACCAAATGAATGTACCACAGTTTATGTATCCCTTTTACTATGGATGGATATTTGGGTTGTTCCTACTTTCTAGCTGTTATGAATATGCTGCTATGAGAATCCTTTCAGATATATTTTGGTGCACATGTGTACATATTTCTATTAGATATATTACTAGGTTGGAATTGCTGGGTTAGAGGTTATGCCTATATCCAATTTAATGAATATTGGCAAACAGTTTTTCAAAGGGGTTGTACTAATTTGTACTTCTATGAGAAGAGTATGAGAGTTTTTTTTGTCTATATTCCACACCTTGGGCAAGTCTTTATTTTATTTATTTTTAAAATTTTAGCCATTTTCAAGGGTATGTAGCAGTATCTAATTATGGTTATAATTTCTTGATTACTAATGCACAACTTTTAAATATATTTATTGGTCACTTCAGCACTTATATAATCTTTGTCAGTTATGTATATGCAAAAAAAATCTTATTTTTTTTATTCACTAAATGATGACTTTATATTAACTCAGGTTTTCCTTCTTAATATAATCAAACTATCAATCTTTTTCTTTAAAGGACTTTTTATATCTTATCTAAGGAAATATTTCTTTACTCCAATTATGACAATATTCTTTGTTGTCATCAGAATACTTGTTTATTATATTTGAAATTTAAATGAACCCAGAATTACTTTTTCTGTGCAGTGTGATATAAATGTTAGTTTTTTCTCTTATGGATAGCCAATTGACTTAATATCATTTATTGAAAATGTTCTTTCCTTCCTGCTCTGTAGTACTGTCTTTTGGGGTCATATTTAACCATTGTTTTGTCTCTGGATTATTTATTTAGTTCAATTGATGTATTTTTTCTTTTCTCAATACCACAGTTATCTGAATTAATATAGCTTAATTATTAAATTTTATATCCTTTAGTGCAAGTCTTTCTACCTTGTTGTAATTGTTTTTCTTTTCCTTGTTTCCTGTAATTTCTCTTCTTTCTGTTCTTTCCCCTCTTTCTTCTTTTTCCTCCTTCATGGTTATGCCAGCTCTTTGCTAAGTTAAAGGGTTTGTCAAATTAAACACACATAAACATGTGCCGAAACAACTTTTTAACTGAAGTATTTAACCCGTGCATGTAATGTAATTGCTGGTATATTTGATAAAAATTCATTTTCTATTTGCCTTCTATTTCTCCTGCCTTTTCTCTTCTTTTTGCTTCATTTGCACTGATTAAGTATATTTAAATATTCCATTTTTGTCTTAATGAGCTATTCAGTCTTCTGTATTCTTTCAGTCACTAGCCTAGAGATTATACTATATATTCTTGATTTATTAGTGTCTAGTATAAAATAGTATTTTTACTTTTTAAAAAAATCTTTATTGTTCAGATTATTACAGTTGTTCCTCTTTCCCCCCCCCCATAGCTCCCCTCCTCCCGGTTCCCACCCCCCCTCTACCATCCTCCCCCACTGTCCTCATCCATAGGTGTACGATTTTTGTCCAGTCTCTTCCCACACCCTCAACACCCCTTCCACCCTGAGAATTTTCAGTCCACTCCCTTTCTATGCCCCTGATTCTATTCTATTCAACAGTTTATTCTGTTTACCAGATTTTTTATTCACTTGATTTTTAGATTCACTTGTTGATAGATATGTATTTGTTGTTTATAATCTTTATCTTTACTTTTTCTTCTTCTTCCTCTTCTTAAAGGTTACCTACCTTTCAAGCTTTCATATGATAGTGGTTTGGTAGTGATGAACTCCTTTAGCTTTTTCTTGTCTGTGAAGCTCTTTATCTGACCTTCAATTCTGAATGATAGCTTTGCTGGGCAGAGTAATCTTGGTTGTAGGTTTTTGCTATTCATCAGTTTGAATATTTCTTGCCACTTTCTTATATGGCCTGCATAATTTCTGTAGAGAAATCAGCTGACAGTTGTATGGGTGCCCCCTTGTAGGTAACTAACTGCTTTTCTCTTGCTGCTTTTAAGATTCTCTCTTTGTCTTTTGCCCTTGGGATTTTAATTATGATGTGTCTTGGTGTGGCCCTCTTTGGATTCCTTTTGTTTGGGGCTCTCTGTACTTCCTGGACTTGTAAGTCTATTTCTTTCACCAGGTAGGGTAAGTTTCTGTCATTATTTCTTCAAATAGGTTTTCAATATCTTGCTCTCTCTCTTCTTCTGGCACCCCTATAATTCAGATGTTGGTATGCTTGAAGTTGTCCCAGAGGCTCCTTACACTGTCTTCATATTTTTGGATTCTTTTTTCTTTTTTCTTTTCCAGTTGGGTGTTTTTTGCTTCTTCATATTTTAAATCTTTGACTTGATTCTTGTGATCCTCTACTCTGCTGTTGGATCTCTGTATATTATTCTTTATTTCAGTCAGTGTATGCTTAATTTCTAATTGGTCCTTTTTTATATCCTTGAGGGTCTCACTAAATTTCTCGGAGGTTTCTAGAAGATTCTTGAGTAACTTTATAACCATGGTTTGAACTCTACATCCGGTCATTTCCTTTTCTCCATTTCTTTCATTTGTGATCTGTTTCTTTGTCTCCACATTTTGGCTGCTTCCCTGCGTTTATAGAGTGGCTTTCTGTGCTAGGTGTCCTATATGGCCCAGTGGCTTAGCCTCCCCAATTACCTGAGGTGGACACTCTTGGTGCACCCCTTTGTAGGCTTTGTGCACAGTCTTATTTTAGCTAAGCCTTGATTGTTGTTGGTATCACTGGGAGGAATTGACCTCTAGGCCACTTGGCTGTGAGAATCAGCTGTGTCTATGGTGGGATAACTTCTGTGCTGGAGACACCCTTATGGGGGCAAGACTTGCTTCAGTGGGGCTTTGGTGCTCACTGAGCTGCCCCCTGAGTGTATCCCTTATGGATCTGAGGAGTTATAATCTGGATGGTCCCACTGTGACCACTGGGTACACTGGCTCTTGGATCTCTAAGGAGATGCTAATTTAGCCTCTGCCTAAGGCTACCCAGCAGGAGCTACAGAGAGATCTGTAGATTCCTCTTCTTTGTTTGGGGTTTGGAAGTGCCCAAATGAGGCCCAGCTGTGAAGCAATGCAAGCTGCTGTGGGGCCTTGGACCTTCTTTTGGATGTTCTGGGTCTCCCCGATCTAGCTGCAGTTTGTTCGGTAATTTTAGTTTGCAAAGGGCCAGGCTTTTTATATGTAAAAGCCTCTGCATGCAGCTTGGGTGGGGCAGGGTCGTGGGGAATTACAGGTGGAGCAAACAGCTCTGGCTGATCCTAAGAGGCTCTGGGTCTCAGTGTCCCATGGTAATTGCTGCAAGCACCACTGAGAGACAGCCACTCTCGGAGTTCCTCCCAATTCCAAATAGTCCAGTTTCTCCCCATATGAGTCTGGATCCCCAGAAACTCGCCCAAACTGGAGTTCAGAGCTCTTGGAAGCTTGTGATTCCCTCCGGATTGAAAAAGACAATGTGTTTTCAGTTGCCAGCTCTTTCCTCGCGCGCTTCTGTACCTCTGCACTTTACTTCCGCACCTCCTCTGAGTTTCGGTGTGCTTTTCTCTTTCCTTCTAATTGTAGAATTTCCACTCAGCCAGCCTTCCTGTGGTTATGGGTGGTGTCTGTTTTTTCTTTTCATTGTAGTTTTGAAGTGGTTGTGCGAGGCAGAAACTTCAGGTGTTTACCTATGCTGCCATTTTGTCCCCCCCACCCCCAGTATTTTTACTTCTTCCAGTAAGATGACAAAATATTTTAATTCCTTTTATCCTCTCCTGACTTCCATGCTATGCTTTTATGCTCTTTATTTTTCATAATTTTTTTGAGCGGTGTATGATAGTGGTCCAGTTTCATTCTTTTACATGTGAATATTCAATTATCATAGCACCTGGCTGTCTTTTCTCCATTGAGTGTTGTCTGCTTCATTGTCAAATATTAATTGAACATGTATGCTTGGGTTTATTCCTGAGCTCTTGATTCTTTTTCATTGGTCTATTTGCCTGTTTTTATGCCAGTAGCATATTGTTTTTATTGTATAGTTTTACTGTAGGCCTGGTGCATGGACTCGTACACCGGTGGGTTCCCTCGAGGGATGTCGGAGAGCCAATTTTGGTCCAATCTCTGCAGGCCAGGCTGAGGGACCTCACCAGTGCACAAATCCTATGCCATGCCTCTGGTTTGCATATAAGATCTTTGGTTAATCTCTTCCTGCCCTCCCCACTTCCCCCTTCCCTCTGAGATTCATCAGTCTGTTCCATGTTTCCATGCCTGTGCATTGAGCATCTGTCCTCTGGTGGTCATTGCATGTCATAGCTACTGGCCGGTCAGCTGATCACTTAGGCTTTTATATATACGATAAATAGTATAATTTGAAATCAAGGGCGTGATGCCTCCTGCTTTGCTCTTTCTTGGGATTTCTTTGTCTATTTGGGGTCTTTTGTGGTTCCAAATAATTTTTAGGAGTGTTTTTTTTTATTTTTGTAAAGTTGCCACTGGCCTCTTAATAGGGATTGTATTGAATCTATAGATGGTTTTGATATTATTGACACTTTAACTATATTAATTTTTTCTAATCTATGAACATGGGATATCTTTTCATTTATTTTTGTGTTCTTCAGTTTCTTTCAGAAGTGTCTTGTAGTTTGCTGAGTAGATATAGTTCATCTCCTTGATTCAATTTATTCCTAAATATTTTATTGTTTTTAATGCTATTGTATATGGGGTTAATTTCTCTATTTCAATTTTAAAATATTCATTGTTAGTATATAGAAATGCTACCGATTTTGTATGTCCATTTTGTATCCCAGAACTTTACTGAATTTATTTATTAGATCTAACAGTTTTTGGTTTTGTCTTTATAGGATGTTCTGTATATAAAATCATGTCATCTGCAAATAGAGGCAATTTTACTTCTTTTTTTTCTGATTCTGATACCTTTATTTCTTTATCTTGGTTGATTGTTCTAGCTAGGACTTCAGTGTGATGCTGAAGAAAGAGCATCTTTATCTTATTCCTGATTTCAGAAAAAAAGCTCTCAACCTTTCACCATTATGTATGAGGTTAGCTGTGGCCTTGCCATATATGGTCTTTATTATATTGAGACATATTTCTTCTATGGCTAGTTTATTAAGCATTTTTGACCATAAATGGCTGTTGAATTTTGTCAAAAGCTTTTCCTGTGTCTACTGAAATAATCATATGATTCCTTTTTTTCATTCTATTAATGTGATGTATCACACTGATTGATTTATTCCTTGAAACTTAGGAGTAAATCCCACTGATTATTGTGAGTGATCCATTTAATGTGCTGCTGAATTTGGTTTACCAGTGTCTGATTGAGTTTTTTTGCATCTGTATTCATCCTCTGAATATATTGACCAGTAGTTTCTTTTCTAGTAGTGTCCTATTCTGGTTTCAGTATCAGGATAATGTTGGCCTTATACCATGAATTTGGGAGTGATAGCTCATCCAGTGTTTTAGAAGAGTTTGATAAAATTGGTGTTAATTCTTAAAAAAATGTTTGGTAAAATACACCAGTGGAGTATTCTGCTCCTGGGCTTTTCTTTGTTGGGAGATTTTTAATTTCAGATTTAATCTCCTTACTAGTAATTAATCTATTCAGAATTTCTGTTTCTTCCTGATTCAGTCTTGTTAAGTTGTTTCTAAGAATTTTTCCATTTCTTCTAGGTTGTCTAGTTTGTTGGCATGTGGTTGTTCATAGTAGTCTCTTACAAGCCTTTGTATTTCTGTGGTATCAGTTGTAATGTCTCCATTTTTATTTGTAAATTTGTTGATTTGGGTCTTTTCTCTTATTTCCCTTGGTTAGTCTAGCTAAGGTTTTTGTCAATTTTGTTTGTCTTTTCAATGAACCATTAGTTTGGTTATATTTTCTATTATTTTTTGTTCTCAATTTTATTTATTTCTGCTCTAATCTTTGTTATTTCCTTTCTTCTGCCAACTTTGAGCTCAGTTTCTTCTTCTAATTTCTTAAAGCATAGAGTTAACTGGTTTATTTGGGATTTTTTTTTGCTTGTTAATATAGCAATTTATTGCCATGAACATACCTCTTAGAACTGCTTTTGCTGAATCTTATAATTTCTGGTATGTTTCCATATTTGTTTGTTTCAAGAAACTTTTATTTCCTTTTTTCTTCTTCTTTGATCCATTGGTTGTTGATGAGAGTGTTGTTTAATTTTTACATGTTCATGAATTTTTTAGTTTTTCTCTTATTACTGATATTTAGTTTCATGCTGTTGTGGTCAGAGAAGATACTTGGTATGATTTCAGTCTTCTTGAATTTGCTAAGACTTGTTTTGTGGCTTAATGTCTATGGTCTATCTTAGAACATATTCCATGTATACATGGGAAGAACATGTACTCTACTGTTGTTTAGATAGAATGTTTTATATATGTCTCTTAGGCCCATTTGATCTATAGCAGCAATTTTCAACCTTTTTCATCTCATGGCACACAGAAACTAATTACTAAAATTCTGCAGCCATAAAACATATTTTATTTTTTGCTAGTGTGACCAAAAATAGGTGTAATTTTGACTCATCCACACTAGATGGCTATTGTTGTATTGACTGTGTAACTTTTTTATTTAACAATCTAAGGAAAAAGACGTCAGTGCCCCTATCTAAATGATCAGATATTGCATTTTAAATATTTTTCCAGCACACCAGTTGAAAATCACTAATCTATAGTGTTCAAATTCTGTTTCCTTATTTTTAATTTTTAATTTATTTTTAGTGAGAGAGGAAGGGAGAGGTAGAGAGAAAGGGAAACATCGATGTGAGAGCAGAGCATCACTCAGCTGCCTCCTGCCTGCTCCCTACCGGAACTAAACCAGCAACCTTTTGGTGCACAGGAGAATACACAACTAACTGAGAGCCACACTAGCCAGGGCTTTCTGTTTTCTTACTGATTTTCTGTCTGGGTGATTTATCTATTGTTTTATTTTTCAGCAGCTTTACTATGATATATTTAGTTGTAATATTTTTTATTTGTCTTTTTGGGCTTTAATAGGACTTCTTGATTTAATGTCTTTTGTCAGTTTTGAAAAATTGTCAAGGATTATCTCTCTTTTGTTAGTGATAATAGTACTTTATTAAGGCATATTTTTTTATATAGTAAGATACACAAGTATCAAGTACATGGCTGAATCCGTTTTTTTAAAAAAAATATTTTATTGACCTTTTACAGAGAGGAAGGGAGAGGGATAGAGAGCTAGAAACATCGATGAGTGAGAAACATTGATCAGCTGCCTCTTGCACACCCCCTACTGGGGGTGTGCCCGCAACCCAGGTACATGCCCTTGACCGGAATTGAACCTGGGACCTTTCAGTCCTTAGGCCGATGCTCTATCCACTGAGCCAAACCAGTCAGGGCTGAATCCGTTTTGACAGGTGTATAATGCTCATTTAATTACTACCCAGATAAAGACAATAGAATGTTTCCATTACCCTGGAAACTAATAGCATACCCTTTCCAATTAATGCCCTCTCTTCCACCCTGAAGCACTCACTACTGTTTCTATATAATTCATATACAGTAATTCCCCCTTTATGCCATTTCACCTTCCAGGGTTTTAAATACCTTTAGGCAACCATACTCTGAAAATATTAAATGGGAAAATTTCAGAAATAAACAATTTGTAGGTTTTAAATTGCATGCCATTCTGAGTAGTGTGATGAATTTATGCTGTCCAGCTCCATCCCACCCAGGATGTGAATCATTCCTTTGTTTAGCATATCCACACTGTACCCACACTGTATACACTACATGCACATGTCACTTAGTAGCTATCTGAGTTGATGTGATAACTCATCATGTGATGATGTGATGTGTTCAAGTAACCTTTACTTTACTTCATAATGCCACATTTACATAACCTTTATTATAGTACACTACAGGCCTGGTGCATGACATTTGTGCACTGGTGGGTGGGGGAGTGGGGAGAGTGTCCCTCAGCCTGGTATGTGTCTTTTAGCAGTCTGGGAGCCCTCAGGGGATGTCTGACTGATGGCTTAGGCCTACTCCCCAAGGCCTGCTCCTTAAGCTGTCAGTCAGACATCCTTAGCACTGCGACGGAGACAGGAGAGGCTCCTGCCACTGCTGCTGCGCTCACCAGCTGTCCTCCTGGCTGTGGCTGAGCAGCGCTTCCCCTGTGGGAGCGCACTGACTACCAGGGGGAAGCTCCTGTGTTGAGCACCTGCCACCAGGGGGAGTGGGCCTAAGCTGACAATTGGACATACTCATCACTTCTGCAGAGGAAGGAGAGGCTCCTGCCACTGCTGCTGCTCTTGCCAGCCGTGAGCCCAGCTTCTGGCTGAGCAGTGCTTCTCCTCCCACCTTGGGAGTGCACTAACTACCAGGGGACAGCACCTGTGTTGAACATCTGGCCCCTGGTGGTCAGGGCACATCATAGCGACTGGTCATTCCGCTGTTCAGTTGATTTGCATATTAGCCTTTAATTTTATAGGATTGTTAATTTTTTGCTTTGCCTAATTCATAAATTAACCTTTATCATAAATATGTGTGTATATATATAAAAAACATAGTGTATGTAGGGTTTGGTACTATTTGAGGTTTCAGGCATCTACTGGGGGTCTTGGAATATATCCCTTGCAGATAAGAGGGGCTTTGTATTCATATGATTCAGGGATTTATTGTTTTGTATCTTATTTTATTCATTTACCATAATGTTACTGGATTAATCTGTATTGTTGATGATATTAGTAGGTTTTTTTATTGCTAAGTAAGTATTCTATGGTATGTATATACCACAGTTTTTTTTTCAACCTTGCTATTGATGTACATTTAGCTGTTTCAAGTTTTTGGTCAATTTACATGAAGCTACTGTGAACATCTTACATAAGTTTTATAGGTATATGCATTTATTTCTCTTGGATATTTACCTAGGAGAGGAATTGCTGGGTCACATAATTTACAAAAGAATTTTGAATAGCTTTGTGAAGTGTGTATGCCGTTTTACATTTCATTCAACAGTATATGAGAGTTTCAGTTGTTATACACCCTTGCTAATACAGCTGTCAGGGTTTTGAATTTTAACCATTCTCATGAGTGTGTATCTCATTGTAGTTTTAATTTGTATTTCTTTGATGACTGATGTTGAATACCTTTTTATATGCTTACTAAAGACCCGGTGCATGAAATTCATGCACGGGGAGGGGGAGGGTGTCCCTCAGTCCAACCTGTACCATCTCCAATCTGGGACATCCTTCTCACAATCCAGGACTGCTGGCTCCCAACCGCTCGCCTGCCTACCTGCCTGATTGCCCCTAACTGCTTCTGCCTGCCAGCCTGATCACCCCCTAACCACTCCTTTACCATCCTGATCGACGCCTAATTGCTCCCCTGCTGGTTCGATTGCTCCCAAACTGCCCTCCTCTGCTGGCCAAGTCACCCTTAACTGCCCTCCCCTGCAGGCCTGATCACCCACAACTGCCCTCCCTTTCAGGCCTGGTAACCCCCAACTGCCCTTCCCTGCAGGCCTTATTTCCCACAACTGCCCTCCCATGCTGGCCATCTTGTGTCCACATGGGGGAGGCCATCTTGTGTGTTGGAGTGATGGTCAGTTTGCATATTACTCTTTAATTAGATAGGATTGGTCATTCAGATATTTTATGAAGTATTTGATGAATACTTTTGCATAGTCATTAATTGGGTTGTTTGTCTTTTTTATTATTGTTATGCATTTTTAAAAAAAATATATTTTGTTGATTTTTACAGAGAGGAAGGGAGAGGGATAGAGAGTTAGAAACACCAATGAGAGAGAAACATTGATCAGCTGCCTCCTGCACACCCCTTACTGGGGATGTGCCCGCAATCCAGGTATATGCCCTTGACTGGAATCGAACCTGGGACCCTTCAGTCCACAGGCCAATGCTCTATCCACTGAGCCAAACCAGTTAGGGCGTTGTGCATTTTTTAATGTACTGTGGTCTGAGTCATTTGTCAGATATATAAAATGAGTTTGGAAGTGTTTTCTCCTCTTCTATTTTTGGAAAGAGTTTATGTATGATTTGTATTTATTCTCTTAAAGAGTTAATAGAATTTATGGGTAAATCCATCTGGATCTGAGGTTTTCTTTGTGGGAAGATTTTACATTGTTGAATTCAATTTAATAGTTATGGGGCATTTCAATTTTCTTTCTTATTGAGCCAGAGTTTTTGTATTTTTGTAATCTGTGATTTTTGAGGAATGTGGTCATTTTCATCTAACTTATCAAATTTATTAGCATATATGTAGGATCTGCAGTGATGTCCTAACTTTCATTTCTGATATTGGTAATTTGTTTCTTCTCTATATTTTCATTTATTAGGCTTGATGGAGGAATTATCAACTTTATTGAACTTGCCAAAGAACCAATGTGTGGTTTTATGACTTTCTCTATTGGCTTTCCATTTTCAGTTTCATCGATTTATGCCTTTATCTTTATTTCCTTTTTTCTGATAATACTGAGCTTTTTTTCTATTTTGTTATGGTAGAAACATAAATAATTTATTTTGAATCTTTTATATTTTCTAATAAAATAATTTAAAGCTATAAATTTCCCCTTAAACATTGCTTTACTTGGATCCCATAAATTTGATATGCTGTGATTTTATTGTATTTTAGTACAGAATATTTTCTGATCTTTCTTGTGATTTCTTCTTTGACTTATGGATTATTGAGATGTGTGTTTTTTTTAAAAAATATAAACATTTAGTGACTTTCCAGATGTTTTTGTTATTTCCAGTTTAATTTCATTGTGGTCAGGAATGATACTCTATTGCTACATATACATTTTTAAGGCTTATTTTATGGGCCAGAATATTGTTTTTGTTAGTAAACTTTGCATGTGCCCTTGAAAATAATGTATATTCTGCAGTGGTTGAGTGGAGAATTCTATCATTATTAATTAGGTTAACTTGTTGAGAATGTTGTTTAAGCTTTCTATTTTTACTGATTTTCAATCTGCTTATTTTATGACTTACCAAGAGAAGATTGGCAAAATTTATAACATGAATTATGAACTTATTTGTGTCAGTTTTGCTTCATATAATTTAAAACTCTATTAATTAGATGTACAGATATTTGTGATTATTGTCATTTGATGAATTGACCCTATCATCATTGTGAAATATTCCTCTTTATTACTGGTTATATTCTTTGTCTTGGAGTCTACTTGTCTGATATTTATATAGACACTCCAGTTTTCTTATGATTAGCATTTGCTAATGCTATGCTAATCTTATATAATGGTACAAATTTTTCTATCTGTTTACTCTTAATAATATATCTATCTTTATATTTCAAGTGTTTCTCATAGGCAGCAAATATTTGAGTCATATTTTTTGAAGAACTTAAAATCTATTTGACAACCTCTGCCTTTTAGACCATTTACATGTAATATAATTATTGTTTAGGACATTTACATTTAATGTAACTACAGATACAGTTGGGCTTAAGCCTGGCATCTTGTACTTGTTTTCTACTTGTCCCATCTATTCTATGTTTCTTTTCTTTTTAATATCTTGCCTTCTTTTAGGTTATTTTTAGTATTTCATTTTATCTCTGTATTGAATTACTAGGTCTACATCCTTTTAAAAATTGCTTTAATGTTTATAATATATACCTTTAATTTCACAGTCTCCCTTAAAAGAATATTATACTAGCTTACATGTAATGTTAGAACCATCTACATTTTCATTTCCCCCCTCTCATCCTTTTTGTTTTTGTTATTAAATATTTTACTTCTTTCTCTATATATTATTGGTCTTACAATACATGGCTATTATTTTTGTTTTAAACAATAAATCATCTTTTAAAAACATGCTAATATGATTAGAAAGTCTTTTATTCATTGTATTTACAAAGTTCTAGAACTCTTTTTGCCTTTGTGTAAGTCCTAGCTTTCCTTCAGCCTCAAGACCTTCCTTTAACATTTCTTGTAGTGGAGCTTAGCTGGCAAAAAATTCTCTAGTGTTTGTCTTCAAATAGTCTTTATTTCATACTCAATTTTGAAGGATATTTTTACTGGGTATAAAATTCTAGGTTGACAGTTTTTTTCTTTCAGCCTATTAAAGATGTCGTTCCATTGTCTTCTGGCTTGCATTGTTTCTGACGAGAAATCAGCGATCATTCTTATCTTTGTTCCCCTGTAAGTAATGTGTCTTTTTTTCCTGGCTGCTTTTAAGATTTTCTCTTTATCATTTGTTTTTATCAGTTTGATTTTAATGAGTTTTGGTGTGATTTTCTTTGCTTTTTATTTTACCTAAAATTCATTGAGCTTCTTGGATCTGTGGGTGTATAGTTTTCATCAAACTTGCAAAATTTTGGCCATTTTTTTCTTCAAATAATTGCCACTCCCTGGCTCCATTGCACCATTTTGGCTTTTAAACACACTTGCTTACTCTGCCTGATATTTTCCCACAGCTCACTGAAGCTCTCTATTTTTCTTCTAGTATTTCAGTTTGAGTTGTTTTTCTTGTTATGTCTCCTAATTCACAGATCTTTTCTTCTACATTGTCTAAGCTGCCATTATTCCCATTCAGTGAATTTTTCATTTTTGGTATTATATTTTTAATTTTTAGAAATTTCATTTGGTTCTTCTGTTATATCTTTAATATCTAGCTTCATTGTGTTCATATTTTTCTTTAAATATGTTTACAATAGCTGTCTTAAAGTCCTTGTTTGCTAAAAACTACCCTATTTCTGTAATTTCTGGGTTTGTTTCTAATGCCCAGTTTTTCTTCCAATTATGGGTTACATTTTCTGTCCTTTTCAAATAGTAAGTAATTTTTGACTGGATGCTGGACTTCAAGAATACTACATTATGAAGTGTCTGGATTTTGTTGTCTTCCATTATAGTGTGTTAAAGTTTCTTTTGACAGTCACGTTACTGGTGGATTACCTTAACCCTTCTAAGGCTTGTTCTTATGCTTTGTTACAGGGAGTCTGGGGTAGCTTTTTCACTAATGTTAGTTCAGCTCTCCTACTATGACATGCCTTTTTAGAGTTTCCATTGAATATTTCAGGTTTTTACTGAGTTCACTTCACTCTGGCTGGTTGGAACTTGAATATCTCCCAACCCTGTATGTGATGTAGGAATTATCCTATATAATAAAGAGGTAATATGCAAATTGACCATCACTCCAACACCCAAGATGGTTTCCCCCATGTGAACACAAAATGGACGCCACAAGATGGCCAGCAGGGGAGGGCAGTTGTGGGCGATCAGGCCAGCAGGGGATGGCAGTTGGGAGAGACCAGGCCTGCAAGGGAGGGCAATTTGGGGTAATCACGCCTGCAGGGGAGGGCAGTTAGGGGTGACCAGGCCTGCAGGGGAGGGGAGTGGGGGGGGCACCAGGCCTGAAGGGGAGGGCAGTTGGTGGGGACCAGGCCGGCAGGGGCAGGCAGCTGGGGGGAACCAGGCCAGCAGGGGAGGGCAGTTGGGGTGACCGGGCAGGCAGGGGAGGGCAGTTTGGGGCAACCAGGCTGTCAAGGGAAGGCCGTTAGGGGTGATTGGGCCAGCAGGAAGGAAATTAGGGGTGTCCAGTCCAGCAGGGGAGGTCAGTTGGGGGCGACCAGCCAGCAGGAGAGGGCAGTTGGGGACAATTGGACTGGCAGGAGAGCAGTTAGGCATTGATCAGGCTGGCAGAGGAGTGGTTAGGGGGTGATCAGGCTGGCTGGCAGAAGCAGGTAGGGGCAATCAGGCAGGTAGGCAGGTGAGTGAGTGGTTGGGAACCAGCAGTCCTGGATTGTGAGAGGGATGTCCGACTGCCTGTATATGCCCGATCCTGGTGGGACTGGGCATAAATAGGCAGTCGGACATCCCTTGAGGGATCCCAGATTGGAGAGGATGCACCCCCCATCATGTACAAATTTCATGCATTGGGCCTCTAGTTAGGTTATAAATCCCTCATAATTGTTCTCTATGAAACCAAATTAAGTTTTGTGTTACACATATTTAGTATAAAGCCAAACCCCCAAAAGGACTCCTACTCAGATTTCTGGAGCTTTTACTTTGCTCAGCTCCTTCTTCTTTGGTACTTTACCCAGCAAATTTAAGCCACCTTGTCCTTCTAAACACCAGTTTTTGTCCACCTCAAATCAATAAAACCAACCTATTGTGCTTATATTTCCTCTTCTAGGGCCAAAGTCTGGAAATTGCTTCCAGGAAGAAAGCCAGGGTGGTTGTAGGAGTCATTTCATTGTTTCTCTTCTCTCAAGGATCATTGTCCTGTACTATATATAGTCCAATTTCTGAATATAGTTGTTTCATATGTATTTTCCTTTTTTTTTAGTTGTTTATTGTTCATGTCCAATACCAGTTACTCTTTCTTAGTAGGAAGCAGAACCCTTGTCTGCCGTGTCTTTATGCTATATTTTTGTTTTTATTTTCAAATGAAGGGAGATCTATCTGTATTATATTTGCCTTATGGTAAAGTATATACTACAATCAGTTGTAATACTTTTCCCAATTACAACTACCTGTGCTCTATCTTCAGAGATTTTGATTCAGTAGATCTAATATGGGGTCTAGGCATTGTATTTTTTAAACCTTGACAGATGATTTTTGAAACACAACCAAAGCTAAAAAATCACTATTCTAGTAAGCTTAAATATAGTGTAAATTTGGTGAACTACTACCTGCTCTTAATTCAGTTTCATTCTGTAAAAATGGAATAAAAAATTATAGGAATAAGATCTCCTGCATATCCCCACCATCCACATATCCCCACCATCCACATATAAAGCATTAATCTCTGGTAGAACAGGAGTCTTTACAGCCTTAATCAAATTCTATGGCTATTGCATAGTCTGATTTCTTTGTGCCTATGCCATAGAGTTGTTGCATATTTTGAATATTCTATTCTAAAAATGTCAAGAAAAATCGCCTTGATTTTTTTATAAAGTGCTCTGCAGATAATCTCACAATTCGCAGATTCAGAGATGGTTTTATCTTAGGTGGTTTTATCTTTGATTAGTGGTGACTTCCTAGAGCTCAGTTTTGAGAAATTCTAAGGCCATTTCTGGACTCAGCAGGATGGAATGCTCTTGTGGATTAGTGATATCTGTTATGAATTTGGGTTTGGAGAAATGAGGCTACATATCCTATGTATTTGGAACTCCTATACTGATTAAAGGCCCTCTTTTTTTTAGGTTTCTTTAATTACACAAGAAAACTTGTTGCTATTCTCTATATTCATCTTGACTTTTCCACATGTGGGAAACAAATCTTATAGTTATAGAATGCATATATTCAAATAATTTCTTCATCTATTTCTTACTCATTTCCTCTTTCTCACTCTAAAAATATAATCACTATAATATTGTTATAAGAGTAGTGGTTTTGGTCTTTACTTACTTTTTTGTCTTCTTTGTATATTTTTTAAGGTCATTGGCTCTGTTGATTGTATTTTCTTGAATTCCAAATTAGACACAAAATGTTATGCTTAGTCTAATAATATTTGAATATTGAATATAGAATATTTGAAGTTAAAATACTTCTAGATAGAAAATTTTATAAAATGTTTGGAGCATAAATTAAGCTGAATCATTAGTAGTAAATATTTTTGAATTATAATTTGATATGTAACTAAATAATAATGTCCTCTGACCTGCAAATTCTTCTATATTAGGCCAAACATGGTCCTATAAGATTAGAATATGACAATTTAGAAAAATATCCTACTTTCAACTTATAATTCTATTCCTTTTTTAATGTTAGCTAAGTGCTTTGGGCTACAGAATCATCTGGATGATGATAATTCCTTGGTTCTTATCCTCATTCTCTGTGTGTAATACCGTGTTAAGGAGCTGGGTATTAGCAAACTAGCAGAGATTTAATTTGTGGGTCACATGTGAGAGAGAGCTGCATTTCGCTTGGGTGAGAAAGTCATCTTTCCAGTCTCCCAATTTGATGGGGTGGGGTGGCAAATGGAATGGTGGCAGCTACTTTATCATTCATTTCAATTGCTATCAATTTGAAACACTGCCTCATGCCAAAAATCTAGGATTTTTAGCATAGTATATACTATAGTAAAAAGAGCAGAGTGTCAAGAACCAAGTTCTAGTCCTAGCTAGACTTGACTAGTTCTCATCTAGTCATTTACTAATTCTGTCATCATAGCAAGCTACTTAACCTTTTTAACTTTAACTTACCCATATATTTAATGAGGTTAATGATCTGTGGTATCTATCCCAGAGTTGTTGGGAGGATCCAGTGAAATCATAGAGCACTTACCAATGGTATATCATTGTGAGGTAATATTTGGTATTATACCACCTTATATTAGATTGTCTCCTCCCATAGGAAAATGGATGATGGAATTGTGATATCTTTGCTCAATTTAAAAATTTTTCATATATTTAAAACTCATTTTAGGAAGGCTTCTGATGATGATTCTATTTAGGTAAAAGAAAACTAATGAAGTATCTGCTGTGTTTTTGACTAGGGCACAAATAATTTCAATGAGACGTATTCATCAGTTATGCTTTGCTTTACAGCTTGGAATCCCATCCACTGTCAGCACATTGAATGCCACAACGCAATTAACAAACCAGCGGTGAAGGTACTATTTTATTAGACCTGGTCTCATATTGTATTGCCAGCAAGTTGTTAGACAAAATGTCAGTTTGTATGTTATTCATGGATTTCAGCTTAATTCTTCACAGGATGAGACTGACTTGGTTCCCATAATTGAAATTAGTTTTTATATTTGTCCTTCTTTCTGCCTGTCACAATGCCCTCTTTGGGTTTGCTCAGATGTCAACAGGAAGGAGGTACTTATGATTTTTTCAGTTTTACGTCATACTGCATTCACAGGAGTCCTCTGACTTCCTGATGCTTTCTGGCCTCCCATTCACAGAACTCATCAAAAATCAGGTTTTCTTCCTCTCTTATAGGCAGACAGCCCAGCCTATTCCCCTGGCCTGGCCTCACTTTTCTCACAGGCTATTCCCTGTAGCCAGGCCTCCAGGATAGGCCAAACCATCCTACTTTCTGTCATTTAAAAAAAAAATTGAGATGGCATTCATGTAACACAAAATTGATCGTGTTAAAGTGAACAATTCAGTAGCATTTAGCACTTTTATAATGTTGTGTAACCACTACCTCTTTTCCAAAACATTTTTATCATCCCCCAAATGTTACTTTCTGAAAATATAAAAAAAAGACTTTTATATTTTAACTTTATACTTCCTAGAAAGGTAACATTCTTGTTAGTTGACAAGACATGTTTTTTCATGACAACAGGTCTGCATGGTATTGTTCTCTCTTTACAATGTGAGTACTTCCTAAATGCACAGGGATATGGCCTTAGGACATGTAGGTCAAGGGTATCCAACTTTCAGATGCTTATGGAATAATGTTAAATGAAAAAGAAATTATAAAATTGTGTAGTGTGATGCCAATTTAGTTTAAAATTGCATATCTGTATATTTATATTCACAGTGAAAAACCACCAGTAATGTTCATAAGAATGTCAGTTACTATGATTGCATTGAGATGGAGGGTTATTGAAGTAGTTAAATTTTCTTTCCTTGTCTCCATTTTCCCAAAACTGTACATTGGGAATATATTATTTTTATGAACAGAGAACAATATTTTTAATGCAAAGTCAGATATGAACATATTAATATGGGTGTAAACAGATCTGTTCCGAATAGAACAGAACTGACATTATTAGTCACAAATCAGATGGATCGTGTTAATGAGTTCATTGAACACATTAGAAACCTCCTAGCTAATCTCTATTGAGTTCTAACATCCTAAGAGTTTTTCCTTTTGAGTGGAGTGAACAAAATCCTTTATCTGATGGAGGTATCGGTGACTCCTTAGAAATGAAAGTAAAGGTGATGAAGAGGTCTACCTGGGATGCATGGGAAAGACTCAGGGAAAATTGATTTACCCTCACAAAGAGCCTAATATTTCCATAATAGTGAGCTACACGCCGAGGCAGTAATGATTTGCCAAATAGAAAAGTAACATTTATTTTTATTGCAATAGATTGCAAAATCAAAAATACTCGTGGGGCAAGAGCCAAGTATTGGGATAAGAATTATAATGAAAATATGTTGGAATTTATAGTTCATTTTATCACATTCTGCTTCTAGTTTTACTATTTGAAAATCACTTTATGTAATAGTTTGGAGCCCAGATAATTCTCTAACATAGGAGTCAGCAAACCAGCCAAATCTGGTCTGCTGCCTGTTTTTGTAAATAAAGTTCTATTTATTTGCTTATATATCATCTGTGACTGCTTTCATGTTACAAAAGTAGGGTTGAGTAATTAGTTGTTTTTTTTTTTTTCTTGAAGTATATATTTTATTGATTTCAGAGAGGAAAGGTGAGGGAGAGAAAGCTAGAAACATCAATGATGAGAGAATCATTGGTCAGCTGCCTCCTGAAAGCCCCCACTGGGGATTGTGCCTATAACCTGGGCATATGCCGTGACTGAGAATTGAACCGTGTGTTCCTGGTTTGTAGGCTGACGCTCAACCACTGAGTCACACCAGCTGGGCTTGAGTAGTTAGTTGTGACAGAGAACACATGGCACACAAAGCCAGAAATATTTATTCTCTGGCATTTACAGAAAGTTTGCTAGTCCCTGATTTTTAAAAAAATATATATTTTATTGATTTTTTACAGAGAGGAAGGGAGAGGGATAGAGAGTTAGAAACACCAATGAGAGAGAAACATTGATCAGCTGCCTCCTGCACACCCCCTACTGGGGATGTGCCCGCAACCAAGGTTCTTGCCCTTGACTGGAATTGAACCTGGGACTCTTTAGTCCACCGGCCGACACTCTATCCATTGAGCCAAACCGGTTAGGGCCTAGTCCCTGATTTTTAACACCAAAAAGTAGTTATCCATTATAACAAAGAAAGCATGAAACTTACCTAAGGTGAATTTTCACACTGGGTCTTTAGCATCAGGCAATATATAATTTACAGATTTAGATGGTATAATTATTTAAATTTAGGAATAATAACTACTGTTTCCCCAATCATTGAAACACCTCAGGATTTTAACTTCAAGTGACAGGCTATTTGGCTTATAAGTTTGGTGCATTTCCCCCTTCTAATCAGTAAAAACAATTTTAAAAAAGGCAGAAGGATGTTCCAGAAGAATTTGTGGCATATTAACTACATAATCGGCTATAGCATGAACTGGTTATTTCTTGAAGGGCAGGAGTAGAATTCAGAGTGACCTTGGTAAGTCATAGAAACCTAAACTGATGCTAAGTGCAAAATTCAGCTAGTAATCTACATGTTTTGTTCACTTGATTTAAAATATCCAGATACTTAAAAATATCCTAGTGATCAACTGTAAAATGAACGCTTTTCATCTCTGTGCTTAGGCTAGTGAAAACTCAGCCATAATTAATGCAAAACTGCACAGGGCACAGCAGGGTTAAACAAGACAGGTTCCGTGTGAAGAAAAAAACCACACACCTGGAAATGAAACATTGGATGATTAATGTAGAACTTAGATTCCGGTGTGTGAAAAGTGAATCATTCACTGTTAGATTCAAAGCTAAATTTTATGAATGAGGTTTCTGCTAGCTTTTTGGTAACAGTTATGATTTTCAATCTCACTCTATTTTTCTTAAAGAGAGACACTCTGTTTACCACTTTAGAGAAGGAATTACTGTATGAGTAATATGGAGGCAATTTCAGCAGCCATTGAACAAGATGCTTTATATCTTTAGGGAATGAGGTTAGATTTCTTGAACTATTTGTTACTGGAATTGCAAATAGCAGGCGAAACGAAAAACCACAGTAGCCACATTTAAATCAACCGTGTGTACTCATGGGCCAGTGCAGAGAAAATGGTTACAGGTTGAATGGGTTCTACTCAACGTATTTATTCCACTTTGCTTTTGAAAACCTGTCAGTATTGGAACATTTGTGCTCACGATATCGGGAATGTGATAAATAGGACAGCAGAGTTCATTCTGTCTTTTCATGTTTTTCAGATGTGTATAGACCCTTCCCTGTCAGTAGCTTTGGGTGATAAACCACCCCCATTGTATCTCTGTGAAGAATGCAGCCAGAGGATCGCAGGGTAGGTATAAAGGAAGTAGGGTGACATGAGGAGATAAGAAGAATCATTTGGTTTTAAATTATCCACATTTCCCATGAACCTCTTTGGTTTTTAAAGGTTACTTGTCGAGTGTTTAATATACAGCAAACTTTCATTTGAAAGATTTTAGCTTTGCAGAATTGTACTAGTTCTCTCTGTGTGACAGAAGGAAGTAGTTCCATTTACCGAAGCAGCGGCCCTGTTGAAAAGGCCACAGAGAAAAAAAATACTGGTTTTCAAACATGACAGATAATTCATGTGGGTTCTCTTTACTTGTTAGCTTCACAGAATCATGCTCAGCTTTGTGCACATCATGATGTATTTTGGTTCGCTTAATTAGCATCTGGAAAGTATCATTTAAAGAATTGAATGTGATGAAATGCCTATAATTTATAATTTAGCTGGAATGCATTAGACATTTAAAAAGTTTATTATGATAATGCTCTTAATTACACTTCCTTTCTATTAAAAGCCTTTTAGCAGTAGTGTGTAGCTTATAAAGATTCATGTGGAAGGGTAACATCGCTAAGGAGCTGAAAAATGAATTTTGTTTTTCTTCGTAGGGACCACAGTGAATGGTTGATTGATGTTCTTCTGCCGCAAGGTATGGTTTACTTCAGAAAGAACGAATCATGAGTAATAATGACTAATGGCATGGTTGATTTGTACTCTTTTATTTAATAGACAGTAACCAAAGTATTATATTCTATGAATATTCATTGATATGAAGCATTATATCAATTTCTTGCTTGTAACATGCTTACACATTTAATAATGAGGGGAGAGGTATCATTTCTACCCAAGTTAAGGGGAAATGTTGGAATTAGGATTCCGTATGATTAAAGCCCTGCTGAATTATGTTTTATGAGGGCTTATGTACATATAACTGTGTTACCAGTGATATTTTGCCAGGTCAGAAAGGGAATAAGGAACATTAGTGGGAAGAACATGAAAAACAGGACTTTCTCCTGCCACTATTACTAACTGTGTTTTTAGGGAAAATCATTTAATCACTGTGACACTTAGTCTCCCCATCAGTAAAATGGGGATAAAGTATATCTGACCCATCTCAATGAGGAGATGAGATTGTAATGCTTGTAGTTTGTTAGAGTTCTGAAAGCTAAGCCTGGTAAGTTGACAGATCAGATAGATAAGGTAGTACTCTTCTACCCATGGGAGGCGGTAATCCGGCCATCTAATTGGAGACAGTGACCAGGAAAAGTACTGAAAAGAAAAGGAAAGATGAAAAAACTGGGAGCATACTGAGTATAGATAGGCACACAGGGGGAACTCAATAAATGGCTTTAGAGCAGTGGTTCTCAACCTGTGGGTTGCGACCCCTTTGGGGGTCAAATGACCCTTTCACAGGGGTCACCTAAATACACCCTGCATATCAGATATTTACATTATGATTCATAACAGTAGCAACGAAAATAATTTTATGGTTGGGGGTCACCACAACACGAGGAACTGTATTAAAGGGTTGCGGCATTAGGAAGGTTGAGAACCACTGCTTTAGAGGAAGATAATGAAAGAGTAGGAAAAGCCTCATTTAAAAAGCAATTCCTGCTGGGGATCGAGCCCACAACCCAGGCATGTGTCCTGATCTGGAATCAAACCAGCAACCTCTTGGTGCATGGGTTGACACCAATCACCGAGCCACACTGGCCGGGCAATAATAACTTTTTATTATTTAACTAGACATGTGACTGACCTCAGCTTAAGATAAACTCTAAGGTAGCAAACTGTTAAATAGCCGTTAATTATACAAAACTAGTATAAAAACCGAGTTGTAAATTTCAATGAATTGGCATCCACTAATTCATAATTTCCAGACAAAGTTTAGGAGACATTTACCTTTGATCTTTTTAATAAGTAGAACATAGACTATACTGTAAATAATAGATCAGTCCAGTTTTTGAACACTTTTTCAAGGGAAATGCTAACATTCTTGGAAAAATTACTTTCAAGTGCTCTTAAGCATCAATTTTCACGGAAATAATTTGTATGCCCACTCCAAAGAGTTTTCAGCTATTCATTAAAGTCAGTCCTAAAGTAGACAGTACTTTGGCAGCCTTACTCCAACTGGTCAATTCATGGGTTTGAAAATTGCTCTCTCTTAAATAAGCATGCAGCTGATTTGACACTAGGACAGGACTGGTATAAATGTGTAGTTCAACTCTAAGTAACTGAAATAGCAAGATTTTTTTGTATAGCAAGTCCTGTCCAAGGTAAAGCCCAAAATATATCACATCAACTCAGTGTCATAGTATAATGGAACAGCAGTAAAGGGGGATCTATAGACATATTGGTAGATCTGCCCCCCCCCATTGATAGCCTGGGTGACCCCGAAGAAGTCATGCAACCATAGTGGCCCTCAATTTTGTTTTCTGTCAAATGACAAGGTGAGATGAAAGTTATGTGGCTTTAACATGATCTGAGTTCTAGGTCATGTCTGAGAAGGTTGAGTTATTTATAAGAATAGGGGAAGCATTTGCAGCATGCAGGTGCTTTTTAATCTCATTAAACATAAGTAGATGATAATTCACGAGGCAAGGAAGAAGCTGTTTTGTGTAAGTCTATAGGTTGTATTACAAAATTTGTTTTTACTCCTCTTCATGGCTGCCCTTGTTGAAAACGGGCTCTCTTTCTTTGTTGATATTTTGTGTACCTTCCCCTTACAGCTGAAATATCTGCCATATGTCAGAAGAAGGTAAGAGCAAATCATCTGTGTGGTGGGGCATGAGTTGCTGTGTCTGTATGTAAATTCATTCATTGACATCTGCCTCATTTCTGCACCCTGGTTTCCCAGTATGTGCATATCACTGTATTTGTGAAGGGGGAAAAGAAATAATTTAGCATGCAAGATTGCTATATCTGAATGGTCTCTATTTCCATTTCTGCTTTTGCTCACCCATCTTATGCACAAATATTTTGATAAGTTACCTGAAATAAAAGCTACGCACTTCTTTGGAATAGAATTCTAATTACAAAAGGTTTGAATGACAGTATAATCTGTGCAACTTAACTTTGGTAAATGATGTATCGTATATGCTACACATCTTTATTGTTTTGAAGTGGAGTTGGAAACAGGCTAATATGTGTGTTAAAACATACTTGGACCAAATATATATGGAAAATATCACTTATATGTAAATTAAATGTTATCTCTAGTTAAAGATTCCACCTTCCAATTTCCATGAGCCGCCTTTCATGACAGTTCCCCTAAAACCGTACTCATCTTTTTACTTGTTGTGGAAAGTACAAGAGAAGGTAGTATGGTGTCCTATATAGAACTTTGTATTAGTTGGTTGAGATACTTGGGTTCTGGTCAGCTCTATCTCCACCTATGATGTACAGGTCATTTAAACTTTTGAGGAGTTAATCATGAATGAGTACCTTTGGCTTTTTCAGTTATCTGTTGCCACATGGCTTAAACAATAAACATTTATTTGATCACAATTCCTTAGATTGGCAATTTGGCTATACTCAGCTAGGCTTCTTTTGATAAACTCCCAGGGGCTCACTCATGCATTTGTATCAGTTGGTGACTAGGTTGGGGGTTAGCTGGTTCCAGATGACCTCACTCTCCTGTTTGGGGCTTCTGCTGGGATGGCTGGAATGGTTGGGATGACTGAGTGTCTAGTCCTTTCTCTTCCCATTAGGTGTCTCATCTTCCAGGAAGCTAGGCTGGATTTGTTCATGTGGCAGCAGGGTTCTGAGAGAATAAGAGAGGAGGTTGAAAGGCCTTTTGAGACCGAAGCTCAGAAGTCACGCAGCATCACTTCTGCTTCATTCCGTTGTCAAAAGAAGTCCCAAGGCCAGCCCCATTTCAAGGAGTCTGGGATTAAACTCCTCCCCTTTATATAGCAGCAAGAATTTTATGGTCATATTTAACCCACCACAATCCACCTTCTGGATATCACATTCTTACATTCTCTCCAAATGCAAAATATTCTCAGCACCTTACAAGATGTTCAAAAGTTTTATCCATTCATGACTTCAGGCTAAAAGTGCGTTATGTTGTGGTCTGCATCTGATCTGGTCACTGATGAAACTCTTGGGGTGCAAATTCTCTTGATCCAGAGACCTGTGAACTAAAAAGGCAACTTATGCTGCTTTGTACACACCCAACACACAATGGTGAGATAGAGACATTATAGCAGCAACAGACTTCTGTTCAGGAAGAGGAAGCAGGGAGCAGTCACTGGTCTGCAGCAGCTCCAGCCAGGAGCGCATCAGTTCTGTGTCTGGGGATAGTAAATGTGCCTTAAGTGGGATCTGGTTTTGCTTTCTGGGAATAGTTCCCAAATCCATTGTTGTCTTCCTGGGCATCTTGCTGCACTCTCTGAGACATCTCTCCTTTTCTATACGAAAAGGCCCATGTGGCAGCTGAGCAACTCTCTCAGGCTGCTTCCTGCATGTCGTGAGTGTGTGTGGGGGGGTGGGGGGTGGGGGGGAAGGGCGGGGCAGGGTCTCACAGACTTGTTTTCATGTGGAGCTGTGTCTGTCCCCTGTAGTCTAAGTTGATGGTGCTTTTTTGCTAGTGTGACTTTAAAACTTTGTGGATTTTCAGTAAATCTTACTGTGCCCCCAAAGCCACCTATATGGTTATTTTTGAGACAGTTCTTTCTATACTTTGGGCATTTCAGCCTGTCCTTAAAATTATTAGAAGCCGTGTTGTAGCTGAGAGGCTCAACTGGACATCACCTTGTATCCTTCTAAGATTTTAACAAAGGATCATACAGTCATTCAGTAAATTTTTAAATTTACTCCTCACCCAAGGATATTGTTTTTCCATTGATTTTTTTAGAGAGAGTGGAGAGGGGAGAGAGAGAGACATCGATGTGAGAGAGAAGCATCAATGGGTTGCCTTCTGCATGTGCCCTGGTCCAGGGTAGAGGATAGAGCCTGCAAATGAGGTACCTGCCCTTGATCGGGAATCAAACTCGTGACCCTGCCGTCCATGGGCTGATGCTCTAACCACTGAGCCAAACCAACCAGCACCATTTAGCAAACATTTCATTCGATTTTTATCCTGAGGTTATTTCTTACTTTGAGAATCTTTTAGAAGCTGGAGAGACTAGGATGAGAAGTAGCTTTATTTTGTATATCAGAATGTTCCAGCTCTGGCAGTAATATACCTAATATATTTGACACCCTGAGCAGGCAATTTTTTTTTAACACTCTCCTCCTTTATATGATAAAATTATTTTTATAATATTTTAGTAGTAAGCTTCAAATTAGCACATTTTTATTACTTATTCTTTAACTAGAGGCCCGGGGCATGAGATTCGTGCACTGGTGGAGGGTGTGGCCTGTGGGGATCAACTGCTGTGGGCGCTCCATTCATCCCAGTCAGCTGAGCAGCTGCAGTGGGAGCAGCCTGCTCATCCCAAGTCAACAGATTGGTGCTCCCACTGTGGGAGCACACTGATCACCAGGGGGCAGCTTCTGCATTGAGCGTCCGCCCTGTGGTGGTCAGTGTGCATTATAGTGACTGGTTGACCAATTGTTCTGGTCTTTCTGCCATGTAGTTGCTGGGCTTTTATTATATAGGATAGGATAAACATTTTATTTTTTTCACTTTTATTTATTTTTTATTAATAAATCTTTATTCAGATTACTACAGTTGTTCCTCTTCCCCCCTCCCCCTTGGCTCCCCTCCACCTAGTTCCCACCCTACCCCATGCCCTTACCCCCCACTGTCCTCATCCATAGGTGTACGATTTTTGTCTAGTCTTTTCTCTTAACCCCTTCACCTCCTTTCCCCCGAGAATTGTCAGTCCACTCCCTTTCTATGTCCCTGATTCTATTATATTCACCAGTTTATTCTGTTCATCAGATTTTTTATTCACTTGATTTTTAGGTTCACTTGTTGATATGTATTTGTTGTCACTTTGTTGTTCATAATTTTTATCTTTACCTTTTTCTTCTTCTTCCTCTTCTTAAAGAATACCCTTCAGCATTTCATATAGTACTGGTTTGGTGGTGATGAACTCTTTTAGCTTTTTCTTGTCTGTGAAGCTCTTTATCTGACCTTCAATTCTGAATGATAGCTTTGCTGGGTAGAGTAATCTTGGTTGTAGGTTCTTGCTATTCATCATTTTGAATATTTCTTGCCACTTCCTTATGGCCTACATCATTTCTGTTGAAAAATCAGCTGATAGTCGTATGGGTATTCACTTATAGGAAACTGTTTTTCTCTTGCTGCTTTTAAGATTCTTGCTGCTTTTGCCCTTGGCATTTTAATTATGATGTGTCTTGGTGTGGTCCTCTTTGGATTCCTCTTATTTGGGAGTTCTCCTCACTTCCTGGACTTGTAAGTGTATTTCTTTCATCAGGTAGAGGAAGTTTTCTGTCATTATTTCTTCAAATAGGTTTTCAATATCTTGCTCTCTCTTTTCTTCTGGCACCTCCATAACTCAGATGTTGGTATGCTTGAAGTTATTCCAGAGGCTCCTTACATTATCTTCATATTTTTGGATTCTTTTTTTCTTTTTTCTTTTCAGGATGGGTGTTTTTTGCTTCTTTGTATTTCAAGTCTTTGACTTGATTCTTGGGGTCCTCTAGTCTGCTGTTGGATCTCTGTATATTATTCTTTATTTCAGTCAGTGTATGCTTAATTTCTGATTGGTCCTTTTTCATATCCTTGAGGGTCTCACTAAATTTCTCAGAGGTTTCTAGAAGATTCTTGAGTAACTTTATTTATTTATTTATTTATTTATTTATTTATTTATTTATTTTTATTGCTTAAAGTATTACAACGAATGTTATTGAGTAACTTTATAACCGTGGTTTTGAACTCTATATCCAGTAGTTTGCTTTCCTCCATTTTTTTCATTTGTGACATGTTTCTTTGTCTCTGCATTTTGGCTGCTTCCCTGTGTTGATAGAGTGGCTTTGTGTGCTAGGTGTCCTATAGGGCCCAATGACTCAATTTTTCTAATTACCTGAGGTTGACACTCTTGGTGCACCCCTTTGTGGGCTGTTTGCACAGTTTTGTTATAGTTAACCCTTGATTGCTATTGGTATCACTGGGAGGAATTGACCACCAGGCTAATTGGCTGTGAGGATCAGCTATGTCTACACTCGAAGATCTATTGCACAGGAGACACCCTTATGGGGCAGGACTTGCTTCATTGAGGCTTTGATATTCACCAAGTCTGCTCCTTGAGTGTGTCACTTATGTATGTGAAGAGTTATACTCTGGTATGGTCTCACTCTGGCCACTAGGTACACTGGCTCTTGATCTCCAAGGAGGTGCAAAGTCAGCTACTGCCTGAGGCCACCCAGCAGGAGCTACAGAGAGATCTGCAGATTCCTACTCTTTGTTTGGGGTTTAAAAGTGCCCAGATAAAACCCAGCTGTGAAGCAATGCAGGCTGCTTCTTTTAGAAGTTTTGGTGCTCTTTGACCCAGCAGCAATTTGTTAGGTTTTAGATTGTAAAAGAACAGGCCATTCATATGCAAAAGCCTCTGCTCACAGTTTGGGTGGGGTTGTAAATTGGGTGAGGCGGGGTCTCAGGGAATCATCAGGGCAGAGCAAACTGCAATGGCTGGCAGTCTGCTCTGCCTCAGAGAGGTCCCAGGGTCTCTGTGTCCCGTGGCCCCATGCAGGAACAATGATCGCTGCAAGCACCTATGAGAGAAAGCCACCCTCGTGTTCCTGTCCTGATGCCAGACAGCCCAGTTTCTCCCTGTGTGAGTTTGGGTCCCCAGAG
Source organism: Murina feae (assembly GCA_004026665.1). Classification (NCBI taxonomy): domain Eukaryota; kingdom Metazoa; phylum Chordata; class Mammalia; order Chiroptera; family Vespertilionidae; genus Murina; species Murina feae. The sequence goes on along the minus strand of PVJC01011039.1, from coordinate 9,783 downwards.
TCTCTCCTGGAACTGGAGTTCAGAGGAATCAGAAGTTTGTGTCTCCTGCCTTATTGAAAAAGACAACAGTGTACCCAGTTGCCAGCCTGTTTCCACACACACCTCCCTACCTCCACACTTCTGCACCTCCTACCAGATTCATTGTGCTTTTCTCTTTCCTTCTAGTTGTAGAATTTCCACTTATCCAGCCTTCCTGTGGTTCTGGATGATACCTGTTTTGTCTTTTAGTTGTAGTTTTGATGTGGTTGTGTGAGGCAGGAAGTACAAGTATGTCGATAAACATTTTATTTTACAAGAACATTATTTTGGAGACCTTCCATTAAGTTCAAAATAGTTTATAATTGTTTGAGCTTGCTTTGAGCACAGTTTGTACTTTTGGTATTACATGTTCCTACATTTGAATAGTAATTTGAAATGAGCATTAAGATTGTCAAGATAAGAGATAGACTTTGATTTATTGCAATTCTGTTGTTCTGTGAGACCACCTGGAGTTACTTATTTACTAGAGGCCTGGTGCACAAAATCATGAACAGTGGGAGGGTGTCCCTCAGCCCAGCTTGCACCCTCTCCAATCTGGGACCCCACAGGGATCGTGCTTAAACTGGCAGTCAGATATCCCTCTCACAGTCCGGGACTGCTGGCTCCCAACTGCTCGCCTACCCACCTGCCTGATTGCTCCTAACTGCTTCTGCCTGCCAGCCTGATCAGCCTCTAATCACTCTCCTGCCAGCCTGATCAAGGCCTAACTGCTCCCCTGCTGACCTGATTGCCCCCAACTGCCCTCCTCTGCTGACTTCATCACCCCCAACTGCCCACTCCTGAGGCCTGGTTCCCCTCAACTGCCCTCCCCTACAGGCCATCTTGTGGCAGCCTTCTTGTGATCACATGGGGGAGGCCATCTTGTGATGGTCAATTTGCATATTACCTCTTTATTATATAGGATGTTTAAAATTTAAAGCAATGAATGAAACAGAATGGCTGTGGTGAACATTCTACCATGCCCAGTAGAATCTAAATTGAAAGGAAATCTCTCCAGTTTACTTTTGAAATGAATGCATATAGCTGACTCCACATGGGTTGAGGATCATCTGTGGCTTGTAAATATATTATTAAAACCTAGTAAGAACCACAGCAATTGTTTAGAACTTTGACGAACCAAACGTCATCTGGGGGCAAAGTATTTTATTGCTGCTATTACTTGGACTTGATGGCACTTGGTGATAAAGCAGGTTGACTTTCAGTTTGTATTCCAGATACTAATATATATATATACCCAGATACACCCAGATCTTGCACAGATTCATTCATAATGTAGCAACATAAGGCAATAACCATTTAATTATGCTCACAGATACTGTGGTTCAGGGGTTTGGTCAGGGCACAGTCCACACCTGTTTCTACCTGATGGTATTTGAGGCCTCATCTGGGAAGACTTGCATAGCGTAGGGCTGGAATTGCTAAAGGTGTCTAGATGATATGTTTGGACTCTGGGTTGGGGTGGCTTGAAGACTGGGCTTAGTCAGAATTGTTGGCTGGAGACTTGCACATTGCCTCTCTCTGGGGCTTGGCCTGGCAGAGTTCTGAGAAGGGTCCCGAGGAGGACGTTTCTGAAGAGAGAGTGTTCTAGACAGTCAGTTAGAAGCTGCATGTCTTTTTTTTTTTTTTTTTTTTTAATACATTTTATTGATTTTTTACAGGAGGAAGGGAGAGGTTTAGAGAGTTAGAAACACCAATGAGAGAGAAATATCGATCAGCTGCCTCCTGTACACTCCCCACTGGGGATGTGCCTGCAACCAAGGTACATGCCCTCGACTAGAATCGAACCTGGGACCCTTGAGTCTGTAGGCCGATGCTCTATCCACTGAGCTAAACCGGTCAGGGCATGCAAGTCTTTTTATAACCTGGCCTTGGGAGTCATATGACTTGTGCCTTACTCTCTCCGTTGAAGTAGCCACAAGCCCATCTAGACTCAAAGCATGGATTCAAGGAAGCATATCTGAGGAACCAAACCCAAGGAGCCTCATCCACAGCTGGGCTTCATTTCGATCAGAAGACCTTGGACCTCCGGTCAGGAATCTGGATGTGGGAAGAATGTAAACCATACGTGACCAGAAAACAGGATGGGAAATTGCAGGCCTTAAACCTCAGACCTTTATTTTAGCAAATAACTAACTACCACTAAACCCATATCCGCATCCTATTGTTTATATAACAGTAAGAATCCCAGAGGAACAAAGAGTGATTATCACCGAAAGGAAGAAAAAGTAAACACTACGGATGTACTCTGGTCTGTACCACACGGCTGGTGGGGTGGTATTGGTTTGGTGAGTGAGCAGGAGAGCCCCAAAGCAGTAAAAATTCCTAAGCTTCCAGGATAAATTTTAATGTGCGAAAGAGAAAGAAAGGGCGCAAAGCAGGACAAGTAGCTCCCTTGGAGGAGTCAGGGCTCCTTGAATGCCAGAGGAGACTTGGGCTTCAAATGCAGAAGAAACACACTGTAGTTTAACAAATAATTTTCAAAACTATGAATTAAGAGAAAAATATTAGATAATTTTTAACTTGCTTTTGTGATTTGTTGGCCTGAATCCTTTTCAGAACATGAGATTTCACACTAGTACCCAGAGCCTCTTGCTAAAATCGAGGTGGAACTAACCTCACTTTGAAATCAAAGGTCGTTCAGATCCACAGCTCAGTACATTGTCATTGTCTTGCTGCAGGTTCTCTGCTTGCCTCCTTCCTTCTTCTGCCTTCCTGAGGTAGCTGTCATGGGGGGGTTCTCCAATCTCTGAGTTCCCAATGGCTTAGGTTATTATATGTTCACATCTCTTTAAGCTCTACTGAAAAGCTGGACACTAGCTGTTGAGCAGTGGCCGCATGTTTAACAGGCTGGGGGCACATGTTTTGGTGGAGGTCAGGGGTGTTTTTGGCCAGCGCCTCACATCGCTTCATGCAGAGGCTGCCTCGTTTCTGCCTGTGGTCAACGCAGATTGGACAATAGCCCCTGAACTTCAGAATCTCAGGCTGCTCCACTTTTCTCAATTCTGTCACTTCATCCTTTGATGCCTTTCTGAGTGTAGATGATGGATGATGGCTGATGCTAGGCATGGTTTTTGTTTTTTTTTTTGCTGCATTTTGATGTTATCATGGTGTCAGTTGATGGATGTTTAAGATCTTGACAGGAAGTCCTGGTGGGAGTGGAAAGGCCTGCTTGGGGCTGGGCGTCACCTGAGCTAGTGCAGCCCCCTCCCTCCCTGTCCTTCAAGGCAGCGAGGACAGATGAGCTGCCATGGGGACTGGCTCTTTTAGCAGTGGATAAAATAATTTTGATGTTTATGCTGAGGATTACAATCATTCCTTTTCTGTGCTGATGTGCTCTCTCTGGACCATGGTTTTAATTTTTTTTTCCTTCATATTTCTCCTGAAAATTCTTAAAACACTAACACAACACAATCCAGAGAGCGCTCCAGCCTTCATGATCGAGGTGACTTCACAGAGGGCTTTTCAACTCAGTCCCACTCACATGCGGAACAGGTCTACCCCCCACACTGACAGAACACACTTGTCACCTTCATGTTCAACTCTGACTGAACCCTAACGGGTTAGAGACGACCTGCATTTGGGGAATCAGTGGCATCTCCACCTTCGGTGACCCCTCTAGTATCCATCCCTTCCAGTTCTGAGCCACATTTACCTCAGCGATTCATTTTAATTGATTTCACTCTTTTTGTCTCCAGAACTGCAGTTCCCATGTCAGAAGAGCTGTTGTCACCTGCTTTTCGGCAGGATGCTGTGATCGGCACGGAAACAGGCCAGTTCGCTACTGCAAAAGATGCCACTCGAATCACCACAGTAACGAAGTGGGGGCTGCCTCCGAGACCCACCTCTACCAGACCTCCCCTCCTCCCATCAACACGCGAGAATGTGGCGCCGAGGAGCTGGTCTGTGCGGTGGAGGCCGTGATTAGGTAACAGGCAGTTGATTAGTCGCTTCTTCTGAAAGCACCGCCTTGGCAAGGAGCCATCCTTCTCGCATTGAGATGTGTAAATTCCATTCACCCTCAAGTGCCCTCAGCCCAGCACAATGTTGCCATGATGAGGTTTTAACTGATTCATTCAACAAATATTTTTGTCAAATGCCAGTTCTATGCCAGGCATGTGTAAGGCACTTGAGAGGCAGAAGGGAATACAGTGTAGTCTGTGCCCTCAGGTTACTCATGTAGGGACTATGAAAACAGGAGCGCGTAATTGTGATGCAGAATGGTGAGCACAGTGACAGTATAGCATTGGGTCTTAGGGGGAATAAAGTGGGGGCACCAGTCAGCGTAAGGGGTGGGCTTGACTGACAGCTGCGAAGTGGGGAGAACTCTGGGTAATTCAGTAATGGGGTCAAGTAGAGGCTGTGCAGTATGACAGGGGCCAATCCTGCAGGCTTTTTCTTCTTCTATCAGAGGACAAAGAAAGCAGTTTTAGAAATGGTAACATCTAGACTTGTTCTCTGTTTGTATAATATTCATTAAGGCAAGATTCTTTTTTTTAAATTTTGTTTTATTGTTTAAAATATTACAAAGAGTAGTACATATGTCTTCTTTTCTTTTTACCCCTTCACCTTCCCCCCGCCTCTCCTACCCCCCAGTGTCTTGTGTCCATTGGTTATGCTTATATGCATGCATAAGTAAAGAAATCTACTCTATAAAAGCGAAATATTAAGATTAACCGTTTCTCCGAGACAGGGTAAGCCACGCCCACCAGCCAATCAGAGCGGCTGTATGCAAATTAGCCCAGCCAACATGGCGGCTGCCACTCACGGACCTGAGTAAACAGCCCTTTCCATTGCGGCAGCAGCGAAAGTGAAGCTGCGCCCGCTCAGCTCAGCTCCGATTAAACTGGCTCTAGCAAAACACAGATTTGAAACATTTGAAACAATGTAACAATCATAGAATCCTCCAGAGCTGAAAGAAAGAGCAGCTCCAGCTTAACCAGTAAAAGTAACAATTGTTTCATTATAGACGCTGCCAGGTGAAGCAGAGGAGGCTTCAGTTAGTTAGAAGGCCGCCTTAAAGGAACAGTGTATCAATTACAGAAGATAACCCCAGGCCTTCAAGGAACAGTATCAATTATAGGAGAAAAAACTCCAGAAACCTGCGTCCAGCCGGCCTTGCTGGGATGTTGGGTCAATGGGAGCTGTGGGCAGCCTGAAAGCCCCTCACCCAGGCTGGTCAGGCACGCCAGCAGGTGGGCATCCCCTGAGGGGTCCCAGACTGTGAGAGGGCACAGGCCGGGCTGAGGGACCTCCCGAGTGCACAGAGCGGCTGCAGGGCAGGACAGCGCAGGACCCAAGACCCGTGAGTGGGAAAGAGGCGGCAGGGTTGGAGGGCACCGGGAAGCGGGTAAGAGGCGGCAGGGGGCGGTCTCGGCCTGCTTGGTGGCTGCCCAGGCCCTTTGAGGGGCGTCGTGGAGCAGGAAAGCAAGGCTGCAGGGGCCGGGGTCCTGCTTGGTAGCTCCCCAGACCCCTTGGCGGCACTGGGAAGTGGGCAAGGAAGGCAGCAGGGGACGGGTGAGTGGAAAAAAGTTGGCGGCCTGCTTGACAGCTTCCCAGGTCCCTTCCGGGGATCAGGGAGCAGGAAAAGGCTGGCCTGACCACAAGGCAGGATTTTCCCTGCTTTCTGGTGGCTGGAGGAAGATGGGCAGTAGGCAACCTTGGGAGGCAGGCCGCACCTAGCCCTGGCCACGCTCAAAAAAGAGAACAACATGCTGGGGAGGGCAAGAGTCTGAGAGATCAACATAGAGGGGATGCCTGCTCCAAGCCTCCATGGTGTGCCTGGGGCAGGCCCCCGGCAGGTAGACACACACAGGAGGACTGCTCCGAGCCTCAGATGCAGCTGGGGGCAGGTCCCCAGTGGTGACACACACACACACACACAAAAGGTGCCTGGCAGACTGGGGCCATCATAGGACATCCACTGAGGGGTCCCAGACTGTGAGAGGGCACAGGCCGGGCTGAGGGACTCCCTCCACCCCGAGTGCACAAATTTTTGTGCGCCGGGCCCCTAGTAATATTATGCAAGATTTAAGGCTAAGCACTCAGTCTTTTCTGTTTCATCCCAGTGGCTGACACAGTAGAAATGGATAAATGTCAATAAAACATCGCAGATTTCTGGAAATAGAAAAGAAAATAACCATACTGCACATGTTTTTGTAGTTTTATTCAAATGCATGTTTTATTTCTTTAACTGTAATCACAGTGTATCCACAATTCTTTTTGATATAACATTATACTATTAGCTGTTTTCAATGTTGTTATGTAGTTTCCATATTTATAATTTTTAGTGGATATGTACTATTTATTTAGATTGTTTTTTCCACCATTAAATATTTAGAATGTTTTGAATTTTTTACTATTATAAATGATAAATATTTTTGTGTATAGTGCTGTTTCTGTATTTTTTATTTTCTTAGGGTAGATGACCAGACGTAGTTGAGAGGGGCAAAGAAAATGAATATTTTAATGGCTTTATTATATTACCAAACTGACTTTTAAAGAGTGTATATGAATTTATAATGCCAACAGTACTGTATGATATTGCTAGTACTTTCCAACATTAGGTATTATTTTTAAAAACTGTCACTTGTTTAGCAAATTGAAAAAGGAGTCTTCGCTGCTCATTTTCAGGTTTTTGAATACCAGATATTGAGTATTTTTCCTTTGGGTACAAGTTCCTCGGTCTCTCCTTGCACCATACATTTGATGTCCACACAGCTTCATGTTAGATACAGGGGAAGCATTGACTTCTGGTGGGATGGGTGGTGAACTGGAAGCCGAAGGCCTCAGTTCTGCTTGATTCTAATTAGTTGGAGGAAGTAGCCTCATGGTGCTTCAGTTTGCTCATTTATAAAATGGGGATGGTGTACAAAACAATAAGGAAATGAAATTAGGCTTCTCGGAGTAACTCCTACCAATTTCAAAGATGCCTAAGTGTCTATGAAATAATTGCTCTGAATAGGTCCTCATCAGGAATGTGTTTTTCAGTCGTCTAACTTAAATCTCTCCTCTTGGCCCTGGCTGATGTGGCGCAGTTGGTTGGACAGTCATCTAGTACACCAAACGGTCACAGGTTCAATTCCCAGACAGGTCACATACCCAGGCTGCGTATGGGAGACAATTAATTGCCATTTCTCTCTCACATTGATGTTTCTTTCTCCCTCTCCCTCCCTCTCTCTCTAAAATAAAATAAGAACAAAACCTCTCCTCTTTGGCAGCTTATTAAAAGAAGCTGAGTTCCACGCTGAGCAGCGGGAACATGAGCTGAATCGCAGGCGGCAACTGGGACTCTCCTCTTCCCACCATTCCCTGGAGAACGCGGACTTTGATAACAAGGATGACGATAAGCACGACCAGCGGCTGCTCAGTCAATTTGGAATATGGTTCTTAGTAAGAAAAGCAGTTGACTATTCTCTGCTTTCCCATTCCTCATTCTAACATTGCATCGATGAGGGGTTTCTCCGTTCTTTTTAATGAAGTTACATAGCAAATGGTGAAAAATTAACCTTGGCAATGGGACAGTATACCTTGGGCACTGGCACTCAGCCCTGGGCTACACATTAGATTTATTGGGGAGGCTTTTAAAAAATGGCTATGCCGCCTGCCAGTGTGGCTCAGAGGTGGAGTGTCAACCCATGAACCAGAAGGTCACAGTTCCATTCCCGATCAGGGCACATGCCCAGGTTTTGGGCTTGGTCCCAGTAGGAGGTATGCAGAGGGCAGCTGATTGATGATTCTCATCATCGATGTTTCTCTCTCTTTCTCCTTCTCCCTTCCTATCTCTGAAATCAATAAATATATATATATATATATATTTTTAAAAATGGCAATGCCCAGATTTCAGTTTCTTGGGAACTTTTAAAAGGCTTTCTAGTTGATTCTAATGAGTAGCCAGGTGTTGAAATCTACTGTGCTTGGCTCCAGGCAGTTTAAAATGCACCTTTTGACAGGGGACAAATGGGAAAATGGCCAGAGTATATTGTGAAATATTGATTTACAGATCATTCATATTTTATTGTCTGTGTACAAGACATTTTTCTTGAAAGTTCAGCCTCTGTGGAGTTTTTTCTCTCCTTTTTTTAAGTTATTGTAAGTCTGTCTAACAGCCAAAAATTATAGCCAAATTAACACAAGGAATTTCTGTTATTGACTGATTCAGCTACAACATTCATTCCACAAAGATCAAACATATAATCCAGAGTCTCAAACAAGCTGGATTTGCCAGTTCTGCAGAGAAGCAGACTTTTATTTCTGCCCATTAGAGATGTGAATTACGTCTCCATAACGATACATCTCTTGTGCTTTCACATGGTTACTTGAAAAAGTCATTTAAAAAAAAATCACATTGGGATTCAGTTGTTGATTTCACATGTCTTGTTCTTAGAGCTTATTGTCTAATGACCAGGTCGATGACTACTACTGTGAGCTTTCTGAAGGCAAGGAGAGGGTTTTATTTATTTTTTATGTTCCTGAATCCCAATCTACTGCTCAATAGAATAATTAATTGTTTTAAAATGTCTATTTATAACATGGTGAATTAGGGGGTGGGGGCTCTAACATTTCAGAAGTATTACTGATAGAAATTCTCAGCTAAATCTGATCATGTTAGACCTGAAATGTATGTAACTATTTTTTTTTTTACTGAAGATATTCATGAAATTTTACTTTGTAGACTTAACATTCTACAAGCATCCATCTAGTGCAGATTATGTAATATATTTCTCATAGGAGAAAAGTCTTATTGGAAGGTGCAAGCTTAAGGCAAATGATTGTTGCAATCCACCTCTCCTTGTAGAGAGGAACACAGTTTGTAAGATAAGTCAGGCTCCATCATTTAGAAAACTATTTTTTTTCCTGCCTTTACATGAGGATGAAATAATTATATAACGATGATGGAGTCTGAAGCAGAGTCTAATTTGTCTATTTCCAGGTGAGCCTCTGCACACCCAGTGAGAACACACCTACGGAAAGCTTGGCCAGGCTGGTGGCCATGGTGTTCCAGTGGTTTCACTCCACAGCCTACATGATGGATGATGAAGTTGGAAGTTTGGTGGAAAAACTGAAGCCTCAGTTTGTCACCAAGTGGTTGAAAACAGTGTGTGATGTTCGCTTTGATGTCATGGTCATGTGCCTTCTTCCCAAACCAATGGAATTTGCCAGGGTAAGCGAAGGCGTATAGCTTGGGCCTGGCTAGAGAGGAAGACTTGGGGAGAAGCACCAGCTTAGCTGTTAGCGTGTGATCAGTGCCTGTAGAAAAGGCAGGTCTCTTCATATTTTAGTTGGTACAGCTAAATGAGTTTAGTTTAGTGGATACATTTTAGGTGATGTCCTGCTTTGGTGTTGGTTTGGGATGGGGAGGAATGGAAGATGAATGTGTGAGGTATCTTTTTTATTTTTATTTTTTTATTTTTATTTTTATTTTTTTAAATTTATCTTTATTGTTCAGATTATTACAGTTGTTCCTCTTTTTTTCCCCATAGCTCCCCTCCTCCCAATTCCCACCCCAACCTCTGACCTTGCCCCCCCATTGTCCTCATCCATAGGCATACAATTATTGTCCAGTCTCTTCACGCATCCCCAACACCCTTAACCCCCGAAAATTGTCAGTCCACTCCCTTTCTATGCCTCTGATTCTATTCTATTCACCAGTTTATTCTGTTCATCAGATTTTTTATTCACTTGATTCTTAGATTCACTCAATATATATTTGTTGTTCATAATTTTTACTTTCCTTTTTCTTCTTCC